>ML742424.1:3600-18707 GCA_009193465.1 Aspergillus avenaceus
TTTTTTTTTTTTTTCAACGAAGTAAAAGGCTGTCGCTAAGAACCTATACATAACTTGAACCGTTCTTGAATTCTAGCCAGAGAAGCAAATATATATACATATATATTTATATCGCTACTTAAAGTAGCCGTTGCCTTTCTGCGATATCATCAATATAATACGGGCATGTTCAAATGTATAGCAAATGAATGAAATACCAAGTTCAATCACCTTGAAAAAGAAAAAGGTGTGTGATATAAGTTGAGTAATAGCTTTCCCTTGGTTTTCTTTTCTTTTCTTTTTTATTATTATTAATGTATATATATATTTATATATATTTATATCTCTTTTGGGCATTGGAATTATAATTCTTGGCGCCCGAGGAGGTAAAAAAAAAAAAAAAAAACGTGGACATTGTTCAACAGGAACATTGACTTGACCTTTTGAGTTAATTGCTCTTCTCGAGCAATAGAAGTCTTTTTCTCCCCCCTTCATCGTTTGACTTTTCATATTATCTTTCCTATCTCCTCGTTTCATTTTCTTACCATAATCCACCTTCCAGTTCCTTTCCCCTCCTCTCTCCACCTCCGAATCTCCGCCCGTCTTCCGTTCAACGGCTATAACGCGCCTTCTTTGCCCTTTTCAGCGCATTCTGCTAGCTCCGATAGCTGGCGCGCACCGTCCGTGTCGTCATGTCCACTCATGACTACGCGGACCGCCAGTCAGAATCCGTAACAGATGCCGTAATCGCGATGAAGCTGGAACCCGACAGAGCCAGGGATGCTCCCACATTTAACGGAGGCGTTGTAGACACGGAAAACCCCAACGGGGTGTCCCGCTCACCCTCCACAACTGCTCAGGATAACTATGCGACGGTTAAATCTCGCGCTTCATCTCAGTCATCACCCAAACAAGAGGAAGAACAAGACGAAAATGTCAATATGGAAGAGAAAGTCGGTGGCGGTATTGTCGTCAAACAGGAGCCCGGACAGCCTCCCAAGTTGACTCGCAGCTCTTCTCAAAAGGTAGTTGCGCGTCCTCCGCAACTGTTTCTGAATCTACCGAATAGTACGGCAGAGGCTCGGACAACGTTTGAATTGATGGAAACTTGTACGTACGCTAATAAGTACATGGGTTATACTGAGCATGCGATGGAATGTGATTGTACCGAAGAATGGGGTAAGTTATACGTGCTTCCTCCCAGCATTGGCTTTAAATCACTACTTAAATACCCCCCCCTATTTGTTTACTCTCCTTATTTCCGTCCTTCTTTTTTGTGAACGAAATTATGAATGCATCTGGGACTGGAGCTGATCTAACCTTTAACTTGGTACAGAACAGTCCATTTCGAAAAACCTGGCGTGCGGAGAGGACTCCGACTGTATCAATCGCGCGACCAAGATCGAGTGTGTGGGAGACTGTGGATGTGGACCAGAATGTCAGAATCAACGGTTTCAACGAAAAGAATACGCCCAAGTGGCCGTGATAAAGACGGAAAAGAAAGGTTTTGGTCTCCGTGCTGAGACCGATTTGCGACCACACCAATTTATTTATGAATACGTGGGTGAAGTTATCAACGAAGGCCAATTCCGACGGCGCATGCGACGGTATGATGAAGATGGGATTAAACACTTCTATTTTATGTCTCTTAGCAAAGGCGAATTTGTCGATGCGACTAAGAAAGGAAATCTAGGTCGATTCTGCAATCACTCATGCAATCCGAACTGCTATGTTGATAAATGGGTCGTTGGGGAGAAACTCCGCATGGGTATTTTTGCTGAACGGAACATTCAGGCTGGTGAAGAATTAGTTTTCAACTATAATGTCGACCGTTACGGAGCTGATCCTCAACCGTGCTATTGTGGGGAACCAAACTGTACGGGCTTCATTGGTGGAAGAACTCAAACGGAACGTGCCACCAAGCTATCAAATGCTACTATTGAAGCTTTGGGGATTGATGATGCAGATGGCTGGGATACGGCAGTAGCGAAACGACCGCGCAAGAAAAAGATGGGTGAGGACGATGAAGAATATGTTGATAGTGTACAACCGAAGTCTCTAGAAGAGAATGGTGTCACCAAAGTCATGGCAGCTCTGATGCAGTGCCAGGAAAAGTGGATTGCAGTCAAGCTTCTAGGAAGAATCCAGCGCTGTGATGATGAGCGTGTTCGGAATCGCGTGGTGAAGATGCATGGGTATCAAATCCTCAACTCACAACTGGCCATGTGGAAAGACGACTTCCATGTTGTGTTGCAAATTTTGGATATTCTGGATAAATTCCCGAGACTGACGCGAAATAAGATCATCGATTCTAAGATAGAGACTACCATCCAGCCACTAGCAAGCTGCGGAGATGAACGTGTCGAGAAGAAGGCGAGCACACTTCTGCAAATTTGGTCGACTTTAGAAGTCGGTTATCGCATTCCCCGAATGAAGAGAGATCCAAATGTCACGCCGCAAGCTGTCAATCAATTCGGACGACGGGAAACATCTCGAGACCAACAACCGCAGTCAAGGTCACGCAGCCGATCAAGGTCTCGTTCAATTGAGGCACCACGGGGACCTGCAGCTCAGACTAGAGGGGGTTACGGACAGAGAAACGCCAACCATCACAACTCAAGGCCGTTCCGCCGCCAATTCAACCCACTTCCAGCAGGGTGGTTCGCAGCTGAATCGAATGGTAAGACATACTTTTATTCTGCTCGTGGAGATACCACATGGACCAGACCGACGAAACCAGCACCCCAACCTCTTCCACCGCCCAAGGAGTCGAGAGATAAAGCACTTCAGGACATTATCGATGGTATAATGAATGCCAAGGAGAACACGCCTAAGGAGAAGTCAGGTACGCCTGGCACACCACAGGTGTATAAACCAACGCCAGAAAAGAAGGAGGTTCAAGACAAGTGGAGGAGCTACAGCGAAGAAAAGCAGAAGAAGTTATATGAGAATACAGTGGGTATTGCGTCAAGCACGTCAAAAATTATTGACTAATTCTGTACTAGTTGTTCCCTCACATCAAGTACGTGGTGGACAAATTCAAGCATAAGCTTCCAAAAGAAGATCTGAAACGTTACGCTAAAGATGCAAGTTATTCCCTATCTCTATTTGACCAAGCACACAGTCTTTGCAATGCTAATTCAGGTTCTAAAACAGGTGGCCAAGAAGCTTGTCAATTCAGATTTCAAGAATAGCCGAGTAGAAGATCCCACAAAGATTAGTGACAAACAACAGAAGAAGATCAAGAAATACTGCAAGGAGTTCTTCGACAAAGCTGTCGTGAAGCACCGAGCGTATGAACAGCGCAAAGCCGACAAAGGTGCCAAGGAGACCGGGCCAAAGACGGAGACGTCCCGAACCGTCAGTGATGACGAAGCGCTGGATCTGAAAATGTCAGACGACGAAGTGGACGAAGCTGGTGGAAAAGACGTACCTTCGACTTTGCAAGAACCTCGGGGGGTTCTAAAACGGAAGAGAGAAGAAGCCGGCTCTATTGAAGACTCAAATGCGAAAGAGTGCAGTTCCAACATCAAGAGGCAAAGGTCCTCCACGCCCCCTTTACCACCGGCAAGTCCTGGAACTTACCCACCGAGTACGGAAAACACGAAACAAACCCGAAGGGATGAATCGGTGGACATGAGTGAAGATAATGCGTCTACTCCCATTGACCAACAGACCTCAGACACACCACCCCCTCCCCCTCCCCCTCCCCCGGATGATGAGAACAGTCCCTGCACTTCTCCGGAGTCGGATCATATTCAATATCAAGATCCACTCAAAATGTAGATTGTATCACGTATAGGGCAAAAAAAAAAAAAAAAAGAAAAAAAAGAAAAAAAAGTTGGAGCCATCTCTGACTGAGGGGACGGGGAATGCATGAGGATGGAAATGGGCAGGGGATATGAAGCTTCTCCCACCTTTTATAAGCATTTTCTCACTGGTGTTCACGGAATTTGCTATGGTTTTTTGTGATTGACTATCATCGCTCTCGGATTAAACATCCTTCCGTTCGTCTGTAATCTTTTACTCTTTAACCTTTTGTTTCTTTTTTTTCCCCTCTTTTCCTCCCCCCCCTTTTGTTTTCTTCTTCTTTTCTTCTCTTCTTTTCTTTTGATTTTTTTTGACCGTCCCTTTTGATATTTTCCTTATAATTCTTCCAATACCCCTCATACCCACTAGTGTTATATGCCTGCTAGAAGATGTCAGGAAACAGACACCGAAGGAACATAAAAACCCTTATTCGTGAATAATCTAAGCCTTTACCTGTAACCTACTAATATATATATATATATATATCTAGGTATACATGATATATCTTCAAGTTGGTTGTATTTTGTCGCGGCCCGGTAGTATTCAAGAGCGATGCTAGGATTGGGGTGTATGCTCGGCAGATGAGTATATCTTCACCTTTTATTATAGACCAGTATCTGGATTACGGTATCAAGTACCATGCAAATACAGGCAAGGCATAAGTCATCAAACTTGAGTCATCATAATGCTCCTCAAATTGATGTGACGGAAACCAGTGGAAAGTACAGCAGTATATTGCACACAACATAACCGCCCATGAACTCAATGACCTCAACCTCATAGCATCAATCCAATATGGTTGGTATCTAGTAGAAACTCTCCACGATACTCTCCTTGTTCGTATTGCCCATGCCAACGCCACGAGGACCCATTTCTCCCAGGCGGAAAACGCTTTCGATAACACTCAATTCCGTAGCCGTCGTATCCAAACCTGTGACAGCCAGCCAGTCATTGACAACCATGCCAGCACCAACAACAGCGCTACCGCGGTTCACGCTACCGGCAACAAGTGGAACCTGTAGCAACGAAGATAGTTCATCCTGGTCCCGGATTGAAGTCTTTGGGTGCACGATACCACCCTGGTTGGAAAGAGCCATATAAGAGCCTGTCAAAACGTTATCGGCGATAGTCTGCCGGAAAACCTCGACTCCGAGCACATCGGCAATACTATTAAAAGTTGTCAGTATCATGGGCCAGAAAAAATAATCTCACTAGATTGTAAAGAAGGCAGAGAGAGAGAGAGAAGCCGAGGGAAAAGGGGGCTTATAAGTACATTTCTTCTGTTTCTCGCTCTAGATCTGGGTGTATCAAGGCCACATGATCATTGCAACAGATGACATTTCCTAGTGCCGATAGACGTTCTTCTATACGTTGAATCCTGACTGAGTCTGGGAGTGTATTCCGGAGATGTTGCAGTTCCTGATCTGTGGTAGTAGTAGGGACCAAAAGGCCTTTGCGGTTACTGTTTTGGTGTTAGTTTATATGCGCCCAGATGCAGTTCATTTGATTAGACGTACCCTGCCGTTAGACGGCCAACAATTCTGGTTCCGGCAATGGTAGCATGGCAGATGGGGATAACATCCTGAAGTTCAGCTTCAAATACACTATGATAAAGCGACAGTCAGTTATCCAGACTGGCGATAGGCCCACGGTAGCCAAACGCACCTGTAAAAGTTCTCGGAGGCTCCGATAGCGACAAGCGCATATGAATTGGTCAGGCGAGAAAAGACGCCAACTCTGCATGAATGACACCAATGATTAGCACACACGTCCATGGTTCCTTGGGTATTCCACTTTGATCATGTATTTTTTTAGAGAATGAAAATGTATCCCACTTACTCGTTGGAGTTCTCAAATTGTGCGCGGACCGCCATAATGCAAAAATTTGGATATGTATTGTGATGTATGTGAACTAGGGATATCCCGAGGTATTGACAAGAATATAAAGGAGGAGGAAAGGAAAGGTGGAATGGTATGACAAGAACAGGGTCTTGCAATGGGATTTTATGAATCTAGGCAAGAAAAGATGAATCCGAAAAGCTGCTCTCAAGACTCAAGAGATCAGCCCCGCTCGTGGGACTAGGCCCAATCGGGGTGGAGCTGCACCGAGAAAGAAGAAAAAAAAATTACAAATTATAAATTAAAAATAAAAGAGTCATGTTCTAGGATGAAAGAGTCATCATGATTCATTCTGAATCTTACCCATCTCTTTCTTTGTAACTTGATTTGATTTTAATACGAATGGTGTATCATAATTACTACTCGCCTCGCTATCTATTATCCATAATAAATTTTATTATTATCTTGATTATTTTTTTTCTTCAATATCAAAGTGGGTCGACATTTAGGAATGATAGTAGAATCGTGAATTCTTCATATCAATATTATATAGTACACAGGAACTGCAAGGATGAGGATGAAAACAACACAATATACCCATTCCAATATTTTACTCCTGAAGCCACACAGCGTTACTAAATCAATATAGACTGTCTGTCCTTGAATCTCAACCACAAGGGAGTGAGTTGGGCGCAAGATCGGGTAAAACAACCAGGTGCCAAAGTTTTTTTTTTGTAGAAAAAGGGGGAAACCATTGGATTATACAAACTGATGAAAATTCAATACGGGGGCCGAGGGCCTGGCGGCGGATAATACAAGCCGGGCTGATGATGGCCTGCCAAATAACCAGGCAGAGGTGGCCGTTGAAAGTTTGATCCCGGAGGAGGGGGGAGCTGTGGGGGCCCACTCCTGCTTGCAAACGGGTCTGGAAGCCCAAGTTGTTCACTAATTGGTGGTATTTGTTGACTGGCAGGGAGGAGCCGACGAGGCTGCTGTCGTTGGGGTGTTGGGGGTGGAAGCACAAAAGAGCGAGGATCCGTAGGTCCATGGGCTACCTGCGGTTGCGGTAGTAGGACTCTGTGTGGCGCGAGTCGGGATGTATTTTGGGATATGGTAGGACGAGGGAGTTCAGCCGCCGCTGCATCTGCCAATGCGGACAGGGCCGTTGGGCGTGTATCAGGGAAATGAGAAATGAAATGATTCTCTGAACCAATTCTTTGACGCACTTCAACAATTCCGGTTGCCTCCAATAATAAACCAACAATTTCGTGGGCAGAACAGCCAGCAAATGGGCCAGCTTCTCTCATCTCTTTCATCTGCGGATCAATATCGTCACCTAACTTAGCGCGCTGAACGAAATCATCCCAGCCATATCTTGCACGATCGTAAGCGGCAGCCCCAGCAGGATTTCGGACAAAGGACGAGTTGAACCCCCTCACAACTTCCCTTGCTGGTGGGATAAGGCGCTCGGGTTCAGTTTCAGAGTCGTCAGTCTTGAAGTTCTTGTATTAGTCCACACAGCTTTGATCGGTCAGAAATGTCTAGCTTGAGAAGGACCTACCTCAGTGTGTTCATCATCTTCCGCCGCACGACGGCCTTCCACAAATGCCATATATTCTCCTTGACTCGCATAGTAATGTTCATCTTGGATGTGCTGGGTTGATATCTGTATTTGTATGTTTTTAATGAGCCATGATTCATCGAGTATAACCAGTAAATGAATTTTCGAATGAGCTTACCTCGAATCTTTTTCGAACAGTTTCTAAATTGGCAGCATATAATCTGTTTTCCTGGGCCACTCTAAGTTCATATTCATGACGAAAAGCCTCCAGCCTCTCATTGAGTCTCGCGTCTAAGAGAAGCTCAACTTCTTGGTATTCCGGTACATTCATATGGACGTTTTTGTCGCGGGCAAGCTTTTTCTGAGATTGCGAGGCAAGCACTGCCAATGCTAGTCGCTGTGCAGCCGCCACCTTCCTGAACGCTTTGTCTAACTCACGTTGTCGATCGCGTAGTTTCTGGGTAGCTGCACTTGGGGATGGAGAACGGTCATGTTCAATATCACTTGATCGATCATACTGACGTCCAGTACGTCCACCACGGGCGGCGCGAGTACCACCACGGCCTCGCTTGCCCGACGCAAAGCGAGCGGCAGCTCTACTACGACCACCGCGACCTCGGCCCCGGTTACGGCCACCACGAAAAGTCTTCCCAGCGATGGGTTCCAAGGCATTTTCAGTGGCTGATCCTTCGATATCTTCCGTGTTTTCGCGAGGATCATTGTCGGGTTTAGAGACTTCGGCAACATCGTCAGGCGAGTGTGATGCTGTCTTGCTAGAAATGCCGCTCCTTAATGGTTGGCCTGGCGTACTATCAAAACCATCTTCGAGTTTCATTTTCTTGTCTGGTGAAGTAACATCGCACATGAGTTCCGGCGTACCATTCTTATCTGCTTCAAAAAGTGCGCGTTTTTGCAACTCAGATGAGCCGGGAGTCTTCGCAAGGCTGGGCATGCGCTCGGAAACCGGGCTCTCAACTCCTTTATTTGAGTTCCTTTCATCGTTGGCCACTGTGCCCTTTGTTGTTTCTTCTGTGTCTTGGAAAGGGCCAATATCTGGGCTCGGTTCTTGACCAGCTTCCGTGTCTTTACGCTCTTCAACATCCTCGTAATCAAGGCTTTCTAGGCACGGGCTTTTCATCGCAGTGACAGGAGAAGTGTTCGCCCCGATCAGAGTAGTGTCACCAGAACTATCCATGATCTGACGACTTCTGTTCCTGCTTCTATTACTGGAAGTAGTTCCTTTAGATGGGCTTGCTTCATGTTGTTTAATTGCATGGTCTGTCTCAGAAAAAGCGTTGTCATTTGCTGTTGCGGTGACATGAGATCGTAGCCTAGCAGACTGTCTTGTACTCCTTGGTGTTTCTTCGGCTGCTGGCCCTCGCCTAATTCGCTTGGACCGTGGTGTTTCAGGGACATTCATCGACGTGCCATCAAACTGGCTTGAGGTTGTAGTAGGAACTGCGGCCCGAGTACGAGAAGCTCGAGTTTCACGAGCAGGGGTGTTGCTCGTTGTATTGGCATCAGTGTTGTTAAGAGCATTTCTTGCAGCGCTGTTTGCCCGAGCAGCACGAGTACTCAGCGTAATGATACGCGACAGAGGTCGGTTGTTACTACTCTGTCTATTTATTGGAGAGCTCATGTTATTTTTCTGGCTCTCGGCCTGGTTGGCGCGCGCATCTTGGCTTGCACGAAAACTCCGTGTCACACGGATATGAGTATTGTGACCAGATGTAGGGTCTATGTATGGATTAGCAACATAAAGTGCTTCAAGTGAGCGCTCTGCAACACTTACTTTGTGTTTTGGAAGGGGCCCCTACGGCTGCTGCGCTACCCGTCGGCAGTGTAGATGGCCCTTTTGCAGCTTCAAGTTTACGTTTGACTCCAGCCATCACTATCCTCAGAAATCATTAGTATAGTTTCAATCATAACCAGAGATGTTGAATAAGGTATGCAGTAACTAATCAAACAATTAATAAATGAGAATACGAGTTCACTTGATGAAGGGAACAAAGACACAAGAGGGATTGGCTTTTAGAAAATGACAATTGACCATGCGGCCTCGAAATAGGTAATAAAAAGCCACATGGAGTATATGCACAGACATGTATACATTCGAAGCAAAAAAAAAAAAAAAAAAAAAAAAAAAAAAAAAAAAAAAAAAGACCACGCTAACTTATAATGTTTAGTTGTCACGGCTAAGCACTAAGCTATGATTGCAGCAACGGTCATGTTTGTCTTGGGAAAAAAAAAAAAAAAAGTAAGTGAAAAACAAACATCATAGGTCAGTATGTGTTAGATAGATCAGCAGTACTTCAGCATATAGAAGGAGGGGTCAATCAAAGGGGTAGTTATTCAAAATTATATGCTCAAGAAAGATTAAATGGAAATAAATAACAAGAGACACGAGGGGAAGCAAGCTACCTTAAAAAAGCATAGCACAGACAGTTCAGAAAAATACAGGAAGCTGAAGCAGCAGGGATATATACTGGCAGCGAGAAAGGGTGAGTTCAATTAAGGATTGATCAGGTGAATACCTAATTAGAGAATGTTCATAGGCACTGCAAGTGAATACATGACGAATGGCGAGAACATGCTAAAAGTCTGTTGTTGAGGGATATGGGCAATGAAATGGATGGGAGAAGAAGAAAGGGCAAAGATGTGGAAAGTCTCATATATAATAAATCTGCCTAGCTTACCTGGAATGCGAGAGTGATAATAGGTGACGGATGAGATCAAGCTGATGTTGCAAATGGTACGGGGAGTAAGTGTAGTAGTGGACGTGGATGGAGTAAAAAGAGGTTCGGCCAAGTGGATCACTGGGAGAAAAGGTAAAGTAGATTTTAGTCGCCGGAAGTAGTAAGTCAAAGTAGGAGTCCAATCTTGTAGTACGGAAAACAGCTGGGGAGAAAGATAAGAAGAAAAATAAGAAAAGAAAAAGTAAAATAAAAAAAGAAGAAAGAAAGAAAGAAAGGAAAGGAATAGAAAGTCTTCCAGAAAGGCTGGAATTTAGAGATAAGAATTCCGTAAAGATGATATGAAAGAAAAAAGAGTCAAATACCACTGGCAGTTCTAGAGGAGAAGATGGATTAATTATATTTTACCAGGATTTCCAATCAACGATGGCTGTTGTACTTCAGACGTGTTGATCTTCATAGGGTGGGAACTCGATCGGGAGAAAGGAAAGGAATGAAGAAAATCGACAAAAGGTGGGAAGAGAAATGATACTAGTGAGTAGTAGTAACCACAACAAACATAAAGTTATGTTTCTTTACTTCTCATCCTCTCTCTTTTTCTGTGCGTGCGTGTGCATGCATGTGTTAATGTTTTTAGTGACAGTAAAGCAAAACAAAGCAAGACTTGGTTATTAGCAGTATGAAAATCGGGAAAGGAATTCTTATGGACCTAGTGAGGTACTACTTAATTATTAGGTGTAAGTTAGTGCCTGCCAACCTGAGTAGGAGGATACAGAGTTTGGGTTCAAGGTACTGTACTAACGCAGTATTACCGGGTTGGCTGCAGGATTTTTAACTGTCTACAAAAAGCCCAAGGTAAGGGTGGCATGTAAAATAAAACGAAAAGGGAAACCAAAAAAAAAAAAAAAAGGAAAATATTAGAAAGAAAGAAGAAAGGGATTGAAGATGGCTTTTGATTTTATTTTTTTGCCCCCCTCAACAACAGATCTAATAATTATACACAGTTCTGTATCAGAGAACCTTTTAATTTCCTTTTCTTTCTTTCTTTCTTTCTTTCTTTCTTTCTTTCTCCCTCCCTCCCTATCTCTCTTTTTTATTTATTATTATTATTATTGTCATTTTCTGAAGTGGGAATTTTGGGGAGTGTGTAATGTTAATGTAAGGGAGATAGTTATACTACTACTACTAAGTATACGCCGGCGTATGTTGTGATAACTTTCTAGATTTAAGTGGATCAATCGCCTTGCCAGGTATCCTGGAAATACTACCTAATTCCATGCCACCTGGTATTCAGGTAGAGGTACTGTACTTCTAATACCTGACCTAGTCTATCTAGGTAAAATCACCTCTACAGGGCACCTGAAATTTATGGAGCAGTGCATCCTGTTACATTGATCGTGATTGTATGGTATTGTTGAATGTATGCTGATTGGCCGATTGGCTGCTGGTTTTCCCGCATGCAGAAAATTCTTAGCTGCCCAGGTGAGGAGGTACTTCATACTAACCGTCATCCACAATCATTTTGGTAGTATCAACAATCTATTTGGTTCCAAATAAACTTAAGAAACTCTGTTTGGGGGGGTTTTTTTAATTGATTATTTAATTTCTGAGCATACTTCATAATCTTGGCCCAAACACAATAAGCATTATTGCTATCATCGAAATGGTATTATAGAAATATTTACATGCCAGCGCAGATTTTGCCAAAAGTATATATATAAAAAAAAATAAATCACAACGTGGAAGTGACCAGGAGAACATGAATTACCAGGCCTGATGAGAGTATCTCGTGAATATTTAAAACATGTCGATAACAACGGATATGAAGATGAATTTCCTTAGTTCACTCATTTTTTCTTAAATGGTTGAGAGGTTTTTTTGTGACCTCCAATCACCTATTTAGCTAAGCTAAACACACTATGGACTTGAAATATGGATGTGTGTGAGTGTTTCAGAGGAAAGCGCTGTGATGCTGGGCGAGTAACAAAAACAACTACCAAGGAGTTAAATGACTGCAATTCTACCTTACCATCGGTTTTATATTTGCATCTTGGTGGCAAACAGACTTAGTGAGTATTGCCTCTTGGCCCTGGTCCATGAATACTGTCTCTTATGTGCTCATTGAAAGTGCTTGCCAGATAGAGTATTGACAAAGAGGATGCGAGCGCTCAAAACACTGCTTTGTACACTGTCCCGACTCTCTCGAATAAACCAAAGCCTGCCTCACACTAATATTGCAGCTACTGTTTATTTATCTTTGTACCAAATATCAAAAATATATATGTACATGTGTTTATGTAGTGATGTATGTATGTATGTATGTATGTATGTATGTATGTATGTATATGCATAGACATGTCTGTATAGTAGTTTCTGAAAGAAAAAGGCTTTCAACATAGAATCGAAACTACAAAACTCCGCGCTAATTCTCAAACTTAAAACCAAACACAAATGCTGCCCCGGATCTCTTATGATGAGTTCACAGTAAAATAGCAAGGGCATATGTAAATACTATCTTATGAGATAATTATCCACTAACTTTCTAGTGGCGATTCACTTAAGTCATATCGTTTCGTATACTGCGATATACTTTTCCGCAAATCTGCAGCCATGACAAATGTAGAGATTTCTGGCTCCTGGCCTGAGCCCTGCTTTTTGTGACTATCCAGTGATTCAGGATTCTGGCCTATGTCTGCTACTTCACCTTCCCGATCAACCTCCCCAAAGAGAGGCGATCTACTCCGCGGTACGTGTGACCTGAGAGAGTTGGTTGATCTCATTCTGTGTATGGCTTTGATTGAGATTGTCCGACCAGCTGCAGGTGATGCAGTAACGGTGGTTCCAGGCATAGCTGTGGGTGGAGGGGTTTGACTGTCAGAACGAAAGAGTGGGTGGATGTTGCTTTCGTCCGGCAAATTCAGAATCGGTGGTACGCTCCTATCGAAGACTTCTGGCTGTAGCGAGGATGATGTATCGGACGATTTTCTCCCAGATGCCTGCCGTTGCAAGTAGTCCGACGAATGCCTGAGTGTTTGATTGCTTTGAGGCTTTTTTGGCCCAGGTGTGACGCCAGCTTGCGCAGTGTAACCATCATGTTCGCTGAGGCCGCCATCGGGCTTTTTGCGCACAAGTTTGGATTCATGGGATGGCACTTGCTGGGTTACGTCAAAAGAACCACGTTTCGGGTCTCTTTGATAGAGTGTTCGACCTGAATAACGCTTGGAGATCAATGATGCAGTGCTTGATGCAGAAGGCTTAGCTGTAGTCAGCTCTTCGCAACTCGACCTATGGTCTGTAGAGCACTTTTGTAATTCGATTATCATTTGCGAGTTATTTGAATCATGCTTGCAGCTTATGTCACCCAGCTCTGGGAGAGTATGGAGATCATAGGTCAGATGGTCTGGCAACCTGTTGCTATCAAGCTGCTCTGTTAGACTGCTCGCCAGGAGACAGCCACCAAGAACCCCCTGAGTAAGAACAGAGAGAGCCCACACAACAGAGCGAGAGATAATAAGTGAATGTCGCTTTTGTGGAGCTATCTCTTTTGATTCTGTCACGTATTTAACTGTACTCCAAGCTATTCCCCATGCGTTGACTACAGCAGCTAACGCAAGATAAACAGCGATACAGCAATATATGTATATCTTCCATCTCCTAACAAGGTTGCTGTTGACCTCAGTGACACAAAGTAACATGGCAGCGATGAGCATAGCACAACTCACTGCACTCAGGGTGACAAGCACAGACTCGACGGATTGAATCATCGACGAAGTAGTCTCCGAGACCGATAAACATAAACCGTTCAAGACAGTAGCAGTGAAGGTCGAGGCCAGGGAGACACCCCCTAATGTATAATAAAAATGCCGGGGTATATTGACATTCATGGCAGTGGCTTCGAATCACGGGAATATGGAAGACGATTCAGAATGAAACCTCAGTGACCCAAGCACTAATGATGCCGTCAATTAATTCCGCAGCAAAACCTTGTAGTACTGCGGGGACAGAAAAGTGTCAGAGCACCACCGGAGCCTTAACTGTGAGTTTGGCTTTGTGCGTCTTCGAAATTTCTAAAGAAATGAAATTGATTTCGTAGAACTCGTAAAATATCATTAAGCAGGAATAGAAGAATCGTGTTTGAGAATATATTGTGAGCATGTGCGCCATATAACAGATCAGTTCTTGAAGAATTATACAACTGTACTATAGTAAGCTTAAGTGGGACTTTATACTTGGTGTGGTGGTAGACGAAGAACTTGAACTATCTATCAAGGATGGGATAACGAGGGGAAGGGACTTTTTCAAATGTAATTCCATTCAGATGCATATAATAGTCCGAATGGATATCGCATATGCAAAGACTAGGGTTAAATTGACCAGGGGGGGGGGAGTGATCTCAGTGCCACCTAGTCAGGATTGTTCTCAGATCTCACATCGCACTATACTTCGCTAGCAAGTCTGAGAGATCAAAATAGTATCCCCTTTCCTTGGTTGAAGTAAAAAAAATGGAAGGACCAAAAATAAAAACATGAAAAAAAAAAAAGATATATGGTGGATTTAAAAATATCTAGTATCCCTTGACTCCCCACATTTGCTGTGTCATTTAATTTGTTAAAACACACCAATTCCGACTCTGATGATGAATGTAATCAATCTATATACAATTAGAGCTAGTTCGTAAAGTAAAAAGGAGAGAGAGAGAGAGCTTGCAACAGGGTGTACCGCATCATGGCAAACCATCTGCAAACTGATACCCGAGATAATTCTAAGCATAAGTTGGTGACAGCCATCATTATGGTGAAAGCTTTTAGCGTATGGAACACATCCAGAAAGGAATTTGTCAAGACTTGGTAACTTCGGACGGGACGATCTCCAGCGTGCCGGATCAGCTTGAAGAGGTTTGATCATCCAATGTGGTTCTAGATCAAGAGCTGCTGCAAATCACGATCAAAATTACTCCCTCAAAGGAATGTGATATATCAACCTATTGAAACAAAGATAGGCTTCAGCCTCGATAGTACTCCGTAGTCGCTGATAAACCAGTGCCAGAGTACATTGATACTAATCGAGAAGAAATACTTAGAATGGCGATCGGAAAATAAGACTGGCTTTAAAGCAAACAGTATACGATCTAAGAGTGATTAATTACTACCTATGGAAATGGTTGGTTTTTAAGTATGTAGTAACTACTAATGGATGACCTTGTGTTTTTTTTTTTTTTTTTTTTT
>ML742425.1:0-18667 GCA_009193465.1 Aspergillus avenaceus
AGTAAGATGCCAAAGCCAAAGAGTTTTTTGAAAGAAACAAAACCCAAGACCAAGAAAAAGGCGGCACAGAAGGTAGTGCTCAAAATATCGAGGAACCATCAAGTAGAATGCTAACTTAAAGATTGGACAGGCCCCAGAGACTGCAGACGAGTTTCTAGCTGGTTGGTTTTCCCCTAAGCATTCAAACTTTTAGTTGCGCTGTCCTACCAAAAAAAAAAAAAAGCGCAAATGAATGCTGCCTTGTTGCCTCTTCATTCTATATTTGCACTTTATCTATGGTCTTTAAGACTAACGCAAGGCAGTTGGTGTTGAGCAAGAAGAGGCCGGTGAAAAATGGAGAGCTGGCGATGCGGCCAAGTCTATGCGCTTCTTTATGCGTGCCATTGCAACCTATGACGATGGCCTGAACAAGCACCCTCAAGCTTTTGATTTAGCCTACAACAAGTATGTAGCCAAGATGCTTTACCCCGACACGTTATGGGACGTACACATACAGCCAGCAGCAACAACTTACCATCTAGCAGGGCAAGGGTTCAATATGAGATCACCCAGCATCCCAAGCTAGCTGCGCAGCTGCCTGCTCCCCTGACAGAGGTCTTGAACATAACACTCCGATCCCACAGGGTGGCCCTCAGTCTGGACCAAGACAATGCAGATGTGCTTTTCAATACTGCACAAGTGCTCACAAGCCTCGCCGAGATAGTTACGGATACCAAGCATCCATCCGACCAGCAACTGAACCAGGCCCTCAAATACCTGCAAGAAGCTATAGAGTTTTTCCAGCGTTGTCTTGTTATCCAGGAAATGCGTTACAGTGAAACACAGGAACACATCAAGCTGATGGAATCCGGAGATATTAGCCAACCCAGTACGGAATTACAAGCGGAACATACGCAGGAAAGCAGCCAAGACACAGATGAGTCGAAGTGTTCTGACGAGCAACAGGAACAATGGGTGGCTGTTGTCGAGCCAGTGACGAAGGATACCCTTGTAGACACAGCTGTTGCACAGTTAGATACGCTTACGGCTCTCTGCAATCTGCTCACTTTCGACCCTGGTGTTGGCCTTGGTTGGGTGGAGGAATCTGCCCCAGATCTGCTCCAACAGAAAATCTCTACATATGCCGAGGGGTCGTGCAGACATTATGAGGCATCGTTAGCTCGTGCTAAGTTCATATGTGCTCTGAACGAAGTTCTCTACCGAAGCGAACGAATTGATATTGAAACGTATCATGCAGAAATCGTGCGAGCTTTTGGTCCCGAGTTAGACCTTTCTGCCGATCCGGGGGGTCTCTGCAGCCAAGCAGATGCGCTTACTTCGTTCAACACAGCAGCCACGGATTTGCCACCTTCATACGACGATGAGATATTTGCAAGGTCGCTAGTGCTGCGGTGGCAGTCGCTGTCAACTGCTTTGGATGCTTTAACCAAGTCCTCCAAGCTCCCCGACGCAGACAACCTTCCTAAGATCCATCTCGCCCGAGGAGATGTAGAGATGAATAGGTGGAGATTGGGAACATCACCATGGGAATATGCTCTGGCCCAACAAAACGCCGCCACCCTCCTTCGGAACGCTCAGACATATTATCGGGGGGCCGCAGCTTTGGCAAGGAGGGATGGGAGTGCAGACGAACAACGTGACGGCACATGTAAAGAAGCTCTGGCGGCCGCTTTCGAAGGCCAGAAAGACAAACTGCAACAACTCAAAGCCACTGCGCTCAAGGAGCTTATGATCGTCGCAGAAGATGTGGTAGACGACGGGTGGGTGAGTCCTGGAGATATGCAGGCATTGTTGTCATAGATAACGACCTCACCACCAAACATTGAGATCATTTCCCATACACAACATTGTCCCATATATCGTAGTTTAAATGCCCGGCGATAAATCACATGTCCGACCTGGCTTTAACATCTTCTTCCATGTTCATAGCCTCCTTACGAAGACCATTCTGGCCACTGAATTGTGTGGCGGCGGAGGCGGCACCTCCCAAGTCCGCAACGACAGACTCAAGGTTGGAAAGTAACCTCTCAATTTCCAACCTCTGAGACTGAACCCGCTGAGAGAGCGCCTCGTTTTCCTGTTGAGTAGACGCGATCCTCGTGTGTAAGGCGGCCCGGGCCTCCTGTAAATGCGGTGAAAGACGTGCGTGATACAACTCCTCAGGAGTCAAGGTATGGGGCCTAGAAAGCCAATTAGCACGACGCCACTAGAGAAAATCTGGGAGCCCCAAGGAATAAATGATAAGCCAGGTACACTTACGCAACATCACTCTCCCCCTGGCCATGATCTCTCCTGTGTCTCGCCTCACCCATTAACCGATCCAGTTCATTCAGCTGCCCTACGGCATCCCGTTCACGAATGATATCCTCAAACTCAGCCCGAGCGCCCTCTTCGAGCTTCGCATTCAACTGCCTCCAAACAGACTCCAGACTAGCCGGAACATGTTTTGCGGGCGTAGGGAAGCACCCAGAAAAGTTCGCATAGGAGTTGGCCTTGAGGGTACGTAGCAGAGCCTGGTTGTAAGTCTTCTGGAGTACAGTTGCGCGTGGACCAGGCGTGACAGGGACTGGCGCGGGAGGAGGCGGGGAGGGCGAGGCGGCTTGTCTGGATGAATTGGGGTTTGTATTGTCTTCGGCCATGTTTTTGTGATAGTACTTTTTGGCCCGGTCGGATGTTATTTATCTCGTCTGGCGGTCAATTGTTCGCTGAGTTGATCGGGTTGGGTTGAAGCTTGGGGAGTGAGCTAAAATGGGCAGCGGTATGTCTATGTATTGTACATACATATGTCCATGCGATAGGAACGCGTCAGTCACGTGATGGTATATGTCGTAATATAATCCCCGGGCATTGAATGGATACTTTCATCCCGTTTTAACTACTATATGTGATATATATTCTAGTTTATCCTCCCATTTCTCTCTTCCTATCACCCTCCGAAATAAAATAAAATAAAATAAAAATGACGCTAAAATGGTTGTGCCTGGTTGGATCCGTTGGAAATCACAATCATAATGTTTTGGAGATGATGGGACTATATGCTTCAATACTATATCCATCATCCAGTGGATTTTCCAAGGCTGACGATCTAATGTCTAAGCAGGTATATCACTAAGCGTAATTTTACAATCCCCGGTGGTCTATAAACCCCATACACTTTTCAGTTGATTCCGTAGGCCCTAAGATCGTATACCCCCGCTCAAAATCAGCGAGTCAATTGACGGATACTGTCGTTTGAATCGTATGTTCGTCCGTGGTGTCCCGTATGCCCATTTCGATATATATTCCTGATAGGAGTGTCTACTAGACCTCGTCTTCTGAATTGCCGGAAGGTATCTTTGAACGCCGGCCACGAGATTGACATGTAGATCACCCAGTTCCAAAATCCCTGGAGTGGGAGGACAAAGCTGGACACGTAGTTCAGGGCAAAGCTGAGTGAATGGGGATATGCGAATGCATATGCCCGGTTGATGGTCGATGGGACCTGGTGATCGTTAACCCTGTTTGTATCTCTGACAAGTGAATGAGGGCGACCACTAACCCAGGTTACCAACAGAGCGATGAAGAAAAGCATCGCATATTTGGTATAAGCCCAAGCCGCCGTGCTTGTGTCCGACATTGCGCGACGCCGACTCCACGACTCAGAATGTCCCTTCGGTTTAAGCAAGGGGCCGTGTGCCTGTCGACCCACCAGTCCACCTTCAATAGTAACAGAATACGGGTTATAAAAAGGGGATACAGGATTGCAAAGCTCCTCGGCTGTGGGATGATATCCATGCTGGAAGCGTGTTATCTCACTGGTCACGCGAATTTCTGTTGTTCTAGTGTGAGTAGGTGCCAACGGGCACGGTGTTTGATGCAACTCGAACTGGTCGTATTCTTCTGTAGTTTGATCGCCCTCGGATCTGAGATTGGAACTTCCAGAACCAATATTGTCGAGCTGTTGAAGTTGGCGTCGCCGCTCCCAAATGACGCGGCCAGTGCGGACATAGATCGCAAAGGTTAAAACGATGAAGAACCAAACTGGGCCATAGAACACTGCAATCCGTAGTATGTCCCATGTCTGTGAAACCCAGCACCAGAGCTGTAGAGGTGTATAAGCACTCGTGTATCGCCATGTGAGATCTGGTTCCTTGACTACTACTTACCACAGCATAGCCATAAACACTACCACGAGCCTTGGTTTTGATGAAGAAATACGCTAATGCGGGTATGAATGGCAGCCCGTAGCAAAATATCAAGTATTTGTTTTCCAGGCGCCGCAGCTGCTCATAGTTATATTTATGAAAGAAGGTTAAGTAGACATTACATGCCATGGCGAAGGTCCACAACGCATCGGCAGGCATAAACCTGTGTGCCAAAGTCGATGGGTTAGCAACTGAAACCGCCCGATTTTTCAATGACTGTTACCCCAAACTGACCACTGGATTAGAAAGGCTTGAAATTGACATAGCGGGCTGTTAATCCCCGCGTGAATCCCTGATTGAGAGATGACGGTCGCAATATTGGCCATCATATTACCCCACGATGCATAGAACACCAAGCGGTTAATTGGTTTGCGAAATGCGTTCGAGCTGAGGAAAGAAACAACGATGATGGTGGTACCTGTCAAAGAGATAGCAGAGCACACACGTTCGGTGGCTGATATGGCGTATAGTTGTGATTCCGACAGCGACATAGCGACAACACCATAGTGAACTGTATGTAGATGAAATAAAATAAGGACTGGGTATCAAGCTCCAATAAGGAAAGGATGAAGAACAATTCCAAACGGATATTCTTATGAATGACCAAGTTTTCTTCTTCTCCCATCCAATAGCATCATATAGCAATTGCAGAAAGAAATCAGATAAATAATAATAGTAATAATAATAATGCTTAACAAAAAAAGAGAGAGAAAAGGGAAGCACAATTTAGTAATTTCAGAGCCATTCTGACAGTCAAGGGGGAGAAACATTCAGCGTTTGTTATTATTATTATTATTATTTTTATAAACAATAATAATGAAAAAAAAAAAAAAAAAAAAAAAAAAAAAAAAAGAAATCAAATAAAAGTAACATTGCCCATGGGGCACACAGTAGGCCTTCGGGAGACTCGGTCAATTAGAATGACGACATGAATGTGAAAAGCAGAATGATAGTACAGAACAAAGGATGAGAGGGTCTCTAGGTAGAGATCCATTCCGTATCGGTTGAAGGACCGAAATAGTTTTCTTTTTGCCTCCGCATACTGAGTAGTCTTTGGACGCTCATTTGCGGGGTCTAGATGTGATCCTTGGGAAAGTAACAGTCGAAGTTTGTTTCTCAATGGAGCGTTCGTAGAAACCTTATTCGGTTGCCCTATGATCTGTGTCATAAATCAAACTCTATCTCCCATTTAAATGATTTCCATGGAAATGTCAGACGGTGTAAGGATGAGGGTTTGACCTGCAAAGGTTAAAAAGAGGAATAGAGAAAGGGAGAAAAGGTGGAGATCATGTCTTTTCAAGCTTTGAAAACGGGATTCACATCTCAATTGTGTATATGTGATGTAGAAAGAAAAGGTCAAAGGCGAAAAGAGCAAAAGGAAAAGAAAAAAGCAAGAAAAAAAAAGAAAAAAGAAATGGTTGTAGTATAGTATTATATAGTAAGTCGGTCCTGCATTAAATCGTAGTTCATCACATTCCGAGAAAGAAGAACAACAAAAAAGAATTTCAAATAATAATTATAATAATAATAATAACAAACCGACAGGGGACTTGACCGTAAGAGTTTAGGTGCAGCCGAACAAGCAAATGTTGACGCCACGGCCCTGTAATTACCAGGAAACAAAAGAAACCTTGGGTGATTAGTGTATTTGGCAAAATAAAGGAGCAAATGACCCTATTAACCCTGCAAAGTTGCTGAAAGACAAAGAGAGAGAGAGAGAGAGAGAGGTGCACTTCAACATTTACTTATTCTAAGTTTTTCATTGGTAAAATAAAATAGAGTAAAATAAAATAAAAGAAATCAAAAGGCTGAAAATCATTTCACAAAAAAAAACTGTGTTACAAATAAGAAAAGCCTAATGATACTACCGGTGCATATGTCCATTCACCCTAGGGCCCGACAGCTTAGCGGCTTCTAATGAAAAAACGAGGGATTGAACGAAAACTAGAGCTACCAAAGGCATTTTGCGATGACCTCCAAAAAGAACTTGCTATTGCTATAGCGAGTTTCTTGGCTTTCGCTGACTACAAATATGCACGTGAAGGTTCCTTTTAAAATAACATCAAGGTGTAGACCATCACAGCCTGGCTACCTAGCTGCATGGCTTTGGCAAATAAGCCAATGCGCAGCCAGACACAAAGAGAATGTAAAGTATCTCAAATGCGACAACTTTCAGGTATAACGCCGTTCTCCCCTTACCACTCTAAAACCAGATCCATCGTCTCGCCAGGTCCATCAACCAATAGAAAGAAAGATTACTCCATCAACCAGAAGAAAGCAATAGACAGGGACATGAAGATCGCAACAACCTTCCTGCCTAATTAATATGCCTGCTGGGTAGCAACCATGCCTCCATATCCAGACAGTTGTTGTTGCTGCTGCTGCTGCTGTTGTTGCTGCTGCTGTAACTGCGCCTGTAACTGTGGAAGATCATGGAACCATGGATGCTGTAATGCATCATGTGCACTGATACGCATTTCAGGACGTAGTTGAAGCATTCTGTTCAACAGGTCGAGCCCAAGGGGGTCAATCTGTGGTAAAATAAGGCCAAGGTCTTGGGTTGCATAGACGTGGAAATTGAGTTTATATTCTGGCAGTTGGGAGATCCCTGGCCAGGAGCGTTCAGAGGGGGTTCCCATCAGACGGAAGATCTTTTGCAATTGATCTTCGTTAGTGGTTCCGGGGAATAGTGGGCGACCGGTATATAACTCTGCCATGATACAGCCAGCGGACCAAATGTCAATACTGGTATTGTATGTCCTACTGCCGAGGAGGACATCCGGAGCACGATACCACAATGTGACGACTTCGTTTGAAAAGGTGTTGACGGGGATACCAAAAGCCCGGGCAAGGCCGAAATCTCCCAGTTTTAATTGGCCTTTCTTGTTGATAAGAAGGTTCTGGGGCTTCAAATCGCGATGGAGAACTCGATTCTCATGACAGAAAGCGATCCCTTTGAGGAGTTGGTGCATAAATGACTTAATGGTGGCCTGGTCCAACTGGCCCCGTTCGCCCCGGGTGTCCATGTACTTCTTCAAATCCTTGTCCATGTACTCGAAAACAAGCATCAGCTTATTTTCAGTGTGAATCACATCATATAGCGAGACAATACTCTCATGTTTGAGCTCCTTCATCAATGAAATTTCCCGAATTGCCGTCGACGGTGTCCCTTCCTCGGAGTCCAGATGAATCTCTTTCAAAGCCACGAGCTCACCAGTTTGGCGATTTCGACCCTTGAATACCTGTAGCAGTTTGTATCAGCAAGGAATCGCGAATAGTCAAACTGCGTCGGACGAGTTGCGTGATAGGAATCAACGGTGTAATCGCAGAGTTCAACGCACAGTGGCATAAGTTCCTTCTCCAAGCTAGAATAGAAATACATTAGTTACATTCTCTGCATTCTCCAGGGTTCTAAACAACACATAGAGCGACACCCAGTACATACCTTTTCCAGCTGTTGGAAAGAGCTGGGTTGCTGCGCTTTGTCCATCGTCGGGGAAGGGTCCCGGCTTGACGCTGGAGCTTTCGACAGTTGAGGTTTCGGGCGTTGATGTTTAAGAAGAAATGATTTGGGGGACACGAGAGTAGAGACGATATCCAGGTAGGAAGATGCAGGATGTTGTGGGTGAGGAATCTTGGTTGTTCTTAAGCTACTGTCCATGTCCCTTGTTCCGGTTGGGAGCCTTGTTTTTAAGCCCCGCGGCGAATCATCCATAGGTTCAGAAGTGTTGCAGGAACTCCGATTACCTTACCGTACAAACCGTATAAATCAAGAACTTCAACAAATAGAGGGAGGAGGGAAAAAAAAAAGATAAAATAATTTTTAAATAAATAAATAAACATATATCCGTATATATTTTGAAAGACAAAAAACCTCCCAATAAATTACAATTTGTTGCTATAATTATATCAACGGTAATTTTTACGTTATGATTAACAGCGCTAAATCACGATTGGACTCTGGTGACTGAGGTCGTTGTTTCAGATAACCGCCGGCCCTTTTGATCACTTTTTGAATTATTTATTTATTTATTTTCTAAACTGTTCGGAAGTCTTGTCTCCTAGTATTATATACACTACCGAATATTAAGAGACGGTATTTGAGCCACGACAGGAGGTAGAATTAGGTCCGAGTTGAGACTGCACCGAAAATGAGGTGTATCGGGGTCATGTTGCCCAAACAAAATGGGCTCATTTCGGACGCCACCAATGTTGATAATTCCTATAGGCATACCCCTCCGGTGGGCTCGTTCCACTAACCGCCATGCCGAGAACGTAGCAAGGCTGCTCCCGAGAATAAGTAGTCTTCCGGCGTCATCGATTGCTTCTTCCGCAGCGGTCTTCACAGCTGGATCAATGTTCTCACCGAACATGATGACCGCGGGCTTCAGGATCCCAGCGGTAGAGCCGGGCAGCCATGCGCCGTCTTTTTCCACCTCTACCCTAGCCAGCGTGCCATCCTGCAGTCGAGGAGGTTTCTCTAGACACGTTGGACACGGTGGATATCTAAATGTAGAGTAAGGAGCTTTCGCTAGGTCTACATCGCCATCTGGGTTAAGCTTGAGACCTTTCCGCCGTTGTTCTTCTGGATTTTCCGTGTCAAGAGCCCCTGAGTCTACCACCTTAGCTAGAAACTCGGCCCACGCGGGATTGAGATTCTCCAGAGACTTTTGGAATTTGTTCCGAGAAAACTGATTTCGACAGCTGGTGCAGACAACTGATCGTAGGTAACCATGTAGTTCCACAATCGGTGACTCTGGATGGGTAGTCGTGTGGAAGGAGTCGACATTCTGCGTTATCACAGAGCTGATATATCCTTTAGTATTGAGATCTCGGATGGCCCGATGTGTTGTATTTGGCTTCGCCTTTAAAAGACCAGGCCAACCGACAAAGCTCCGGGCCCAGTATCTCTTGCGGAACTCATGTTGCGTTAAAAATTCATGATAATAGATTGGTCGGTATGTCTTGTTTGTGATATATGTACCATTCTCACCTCGATAGTCGGACAATCCAGACGCCACCGAGATACCTGCACCGGTTAAGAGAACGGACTGAGAATGTCGCCCGACATCAACGCCACGAAGATATGGAGACGGGGCAGAAGTTAAAAACGACAAGAGTGCGTCTATAGCTCCGTGAACTGTACGAGCCGATGGCGGTACGATAATGGGTGGAGGCAGCAGGCCAGTAAAAGGGATTCGGATCGATGGCGTCGTCATTGAAGACACATGATCAATTGGATCTTATTACAGAAGAGAAAACAATATTAAACAATTTTTCTTATTATTATTTTTTTTTTTTTAAAAAATAACAAAAAATAAAAAAAAAAATAAAAAGAAAAAAGAAAAAGAAAAAACAGAAACATACACTGTGTACATGTCGTCATTGACGGCTGACTCATCTGATAGTCACATGCCTTGTTCTTTTCCTTATCCAATCATTGATCTCAATTACCCCGGATTATAGTCCAAGTACATGATGACTCATCACCGTTCTGCAAGCGTCATCGTTTCCAACATTTTCAATACCTTAAAAAATCATAAACCCTAGACATTCATTGTACTTCATGTGTTCGCATTGTTTCTACCGTTTTGCTCTTGAATCTTGGTCATTGGATTACGTGGATCATTCAATTCGTCCGTATTCGAGATGTATCCTCCTCTCGGTAGCATAGATTTGGAGGCCCTCAGTGGTATTTGTGGGTATGTCACGGAGGAAACGGAACAATCCATTGATAATGGAATTATCCTTGGCTAAATTATCTTAGATCAATATCTATTGCTTGTTGGGTTGTTGTGTTCTCCCCTCAAATAATTGAGAACTTCCGCCGTGGCTCAGCCGATGGTCTTTCTCTTCTTTTCCTCGTGGTTTGGTTGGCCGGCGATGTATTCAACATCCTGGGCGCTGTCCTACAAGGCGTTTTACCCACGATGATAATCCTTGCCATCTATTACACTTTTGCAGATATAGTACTTCTAGCTCAATGCTTCTACTATCGGGGATTTACCCTGCGAGATGAACCATCTCCCCCGGTGTCACATGCACCAGGATCAGACGTCGAAGACCAGTCCCCGGTCCCCAGGAAAGTATCTGAACGGACTGCTCTACTATCCACAAAGGCGAACGATCAATCTTACCAGGCACATACACCGGAGCAAATTAGCAACGGACATACAACTTCAAGTTCTTCTACGCAACAACCATCTCACCACCAGAAGCACAGACGGCAGTCAGCCACCTCGTTCAGAGACATTCTGCACCCGAACGTGGACGGGACACATTTGTCTCCAGTCACACCGTTCGTGGAGCCCCCAGCGAAAGAGACTCGCGACGCTCGCAAGCTCTCCACTGCGCAAAGCGTTCTTCTCAACATCTCCGCGGTCACTCTAGTCTGCGCGGCCGGGATACTAGGCTGGTATGTCAGCCCCGGATCAAAGAGCAAGGGCGATGACAATGGGACCAAAAGCCCTGAATTTGACACCCTCGGTCAAGTTTTTGGCTACCTGTGTGCTGTCCTTTACCTCGGATCTCGTCTTCCTCAGATCCTATTAAACTATAAACGGAAATCGACCGAGGGCGTGTCTCTACTATTCTTCCTCTTCGCTTGCATCGGAAACCTGACGTATGTCCTTTCTATCCTTGCCTACTCCCCTGTTTGCCAGGGGTATGCTGCCCACGGACGAGTTGGTCATTGTCAGCCCGGGGAAGCCGCTGCTTTATACAGTCGTTATATCCTGGTGAACCTATCTTGGTTGATTGGGAGCCTGGGAACACTGTTTCTGGACTTGGTGATCTTCGTGCAATTCTTCTTATATCAAGATAAGTCTGAGGAGGTCGCTAGCGGCGAGACAGTTAGAGGATAATTACCGCTCTAATAGAGTCCAGCTATCCTCTGTTTCTTGTGCTTTTCGTTCCTTCTTCTTTTCTTCATTAGCTCTTTTCCGGATTAGCCCGTCATCCTAGCCCGATGGGATGGCATTGCAGGTTTAAAAAGGGTTTCAAAAGTCATTTTTGGTTATGATACTACAAGGTGTCTGGTGTTACGGAAATGCGTGTATTCTGTGTCTACCTCTTGAAAGATAGAGCAAACAATGATCGAATTCCCACTCTCCTCGAGATATTATCTTGGCGTTAGCTATCAAAAATTCGCTACAAGTAACAAGGCCCATCAACGCCGTAATGTGCTAGAAAGTTTCATCCGACAAAAAGACATCGATTAATCGCTCGGCGGACGCGTCTCAACCTTCCCTTGACCCACTTCGGACCAGTTAGTGCTCAGCGAGGTACCCTGGCTTTCGACGTAGCTTTTAACCATAGCACGTCGGGTATCAGGGTCTGCATTGGCATAAAGCTTCTTGAAGAAAGAATCGACGCCGTCACCCCCACCAAAGTCCGAATCGACAGAGGCAGCGTCCGACTCGTCTCCAGCATCGTCTTTCTGCTCTGCGCTGTCGGCTTTGGGATTAGTCTTGTCTTTGTTTTTCGCGGTCAGCGACGATGCCAGCTTATCCCAATCTTTGGCTCCATGGCGAGATGAGGAAGGATATGCGGGGGCTGAGCCGGGGGCAGGGGTTGAGCCTGTGGCAGTTTGGCGATCCGCGAGCTTGGGGTCAGTCGAGGAAGCCTCCAGAGCGCTCCATTTCTGTGCAGAAGCACGTTTCTTCAAGACAATCTCGATCTTCGTGGACATGACTGAGACCTTGGAGGAGGCTGGATCGACCGGTGCAAACAAAGGGTCGAGAGTGAAGTCATAGCTAGCACCGGATGGAAGGGGGAATTGCAAAGATACCTGCCAGAGCCATGCTCGTTAACACATGCCGGGGTAATCTAGCGAGGAATAGACTGGTTCTTACCGATTCATCCTTGAGTTCTGTATCCACCTTATCCTTCGGTACTCCCTTTACGTAGAGCGTTACGACAACAGTCTCACTCGACTGATACCACTCGTGTCGAACTTGATCTGAAGATGGGGCTGCCGACGCCGGGGCTGTAGAAGGCTTAGTGGTAGTATTGACTTTGTCGCTAGAGGTTGTTGAGGTGGACTCTTGTGCGGTCTGGTTGCCCGAGACGGACTGACTCTGGACATTACCCGCCGCGATCTTCCCGGATTTGAGAGCCTCCAACTGTGACTTGAGCTCGGTCTCAGACGGAATATGAACACCACTCGGATACTCCGCAACGGTAACGGCAGCCTTCTCATCCCCCTCAGCCAAGGTCTTGAGCTTACTCTTCACCTTGAGCACCCAAATAGGCAATTCCTGTTCAAAGCCATTCTTCGCCGACGAACGAGCACCGCCCGCCATGCTCATAGCGTCCTTCAACTTATCCGATGAATCCTTCTTCTCCGCACCAGTCTTGTCCTGGACCGTCCCAAACACATATCCTGCATCGCCGTACTTCTCAAGCTGGTATAGTGCAATTCCTCGGCGGAGTTGAGCGGACAGAATGATTTCTCTCTTCCCACGCTCCCGCGCAAGGGTCAAAGCAACCTCCGCATCACGGAGTGCAGCTTGCGAGTGGGGACCTCCATCCGTGGGTTTGACTCGGGAGTAGGCGGTGGATCGTTTGATATAGTAAGTCGGTGCGCGGGGTAGTTCGACTAGAGCTTGTGTGAAGTAGCGGATGGCACTGGGGAAGTCAGAACTGGCGAGGGCCTTGTCACCCTGCGATGCGGAATTCATCTTGTGAAGCTGGAAGTGGATGTTTGGAGCTGAATATGCAATAGATAGGTCGAGTATATTTGGGAAGGGTCGTGATGTAGTGGTGAAACAGTGACGTGGTTATAAAAATGTTGCGAAGCCCTTTATTTCTTGTAACCCTGAAAAGTAAGAACACAATTTCGATGTGTTTACATCGAGATTCCATCACGTTCTCTTTGTCTTTTTTTGGAGATCTGCGGGGAATGGATTACGTCAGCGTGTATATGGATGGTTGACAATTCGCATTCTGGTATTTAACAAAAACACTATTCAAAAACACACGCTGGAATTATGGTTATTATTAATTAACACTTCGTTGAAACACTTCTCACGTTAGGCCCCTTCCATAATGCATGTCCACTTTCATCACAGGAGCTCGTCATTGCCAAATTTCCGGCTATAAAGACCCAAAGCTCGGATAGGCCAGTAAAACTTATAATTGGGATATGAAATCATACTAGATTGGTGTTAGCTTCGAGAACCATGTTGATGAAGGATGAAGGGGGGGGGAATATTGTCAATACTCACCAAGATTGATTGAATACACCCTCAATGGCCTCCTGTAGCCATTCACCGTTAGGCTGTTGCCGGGACATCATGAGCTTCATCGCTTTGCGAAGTGGCTCCTTCTCCGGATAGCCCGCTTCCATCAGAGCCAAACACGCCCAAGCAGTCTGGCAGACTTGGGATTGCTCATGTTGAGTGTAGATATGTCGCTCGCTGCTGAGGTAGGATTCACCCCAGCCGCCGTCCTCCTTTTGCTTGGAAAGCAGAAACTCGCAACCTCGGCGGGAATGGTCGCTGTTTTCATATGTCTCTCCAATGCTCGCAAGGCTTTCCAAAGCGAACATAGCAGCATACGTGAAACAGATCCCCCAGGAGCCGTACCAGCTTCCATCCGGCCGTTGCACGCGTTTGATATACCCGACGGCCTTGTCCTTTGCTGCTTTAATCTCATCCGCCCGGTAATCGGGATAAAATTTGCTGAAGAGAGACAGCGCGGTGACAGAGGCAGTGGTACATTCGGGATAGTCATAACCGATCATGATTCCGCCGAAGACCTCAGCAGCATTCAGCCACTCCACCTTGGTGGATGCACGGGTGGTTTCGTACTCGGTGAATCCACCAGATGGGTTTTGCATCAGCAACAGACAGTCTACACTGTCTTTGAGTCGCTGTTGGGAGATAAGTTCAGGGTAGTTGTGCATCTCTTGCAGCTGGATACTTGACCGCAATCCCTCAGCGGTACAGTCGCTCACTGTGTAGCCCTGAGTTTTATTGCTGAAGGGCCATGCTCCTTTACGGTGCTGCCGGTAGCATTTTTCTTGGTCTGGCACATTCTCTCGTAACTGGTGGTTATCGAGGAATTCCAGGGCTTTGGTAAGCATAGGTCGCCACTTGGGGTCGTCTGCAAAGCCGGCAACGACAATAGCTTGTGTGATAAAAGCTGTGTCCCATACTTGGACACCATTGGTGCCATTCATCAACATGCCCTCATTCTTCATCCACATATAGTCGTTCAAACGCTCCCGGTGACGACGAACGGAGTAGCTATCAGGGCCGTCATGGAGATAACAAGCAATCATGTTCATTGGATTGCTTACAGGGCCGAGTCCTGCGTAGTCGGTGTTCTCATCTTCCATCCGGATTAGCTCCCAGGTCCAGTCTTCCGCGCGACGCACGATAGCAGGAAGCCGAAGATAAGGATTCCAGAAATTGACCAGGAGTGAGTTGAGCGTGTTCAGAAGCCATGTCTTCGGGTAATAATTATCAGCCTTATGGATAGAGTTACGGTGACTCCGGAAATCGATAGAGTCATATGGCTGCGTGTAGAGCTCCTCTCTAAGCTGTTTAGTGAGCGGATCTACTGGATGGGTGAACTTCTTAGACCACAGGTAGGACATCGGCAAGAACACCTGGCGGATATGGATCCACCACCGCCAAGGGGCAAATGGAACCCAATCAGGCAAGAGCCTGAGCGACGATTAGTGCATGAAGCAGAGCGATGAACAAGGACAGGGGCACAAACCAGATCTCGGGAGGAACCGGGTTAACGCATTCCCAGTCCATCACTCCGAGGACGCTGAGCCAAAACTTAGCCCAATGAGGCCCGTAGATAGCGCCACCAAACTTATGCAGAAGACCACGGGCTTTAACCATGCGGTGATCATCTTCGTTGACACCGACCAAGCGCAATGCGACATAGTTCATCGAGGTCCCGAAGACGGAACTATGAGCCTCGATGTGAAGCCCCCAACCCCCGTCTTCAGGATGCTGACGAGCAAAAAGATACCTCTTGATCTCCGTCGCATACTCTGGAGGAATTGGGGTGTTGGTTACGTAGTAGGTAATGATGAGGCCCGGTAGCAAAAACATCGGTCCACCATACTCACAGGCCCAGTTCCCGGGAGGCAATTGCAGTTTGGAGAAGAACTCTAAGCCATTCTCAGCACACTGCAACGGAGTTTTGGCAGTAGGTAGTTTAGGAAGTCCCTGTCCGGGAATCAGCAATGCTAGTTTTGACGAATGCGATTGTGAGAGAGTACCGTAGGAAGACCGAGAAAATACTTATCAGCTACGGATTGAGGCCATTTCTCATTTTCTTCGTCAGTTTCAAGGTAGTGCCAGGTCTGCCGACCATCATCATCCAGTAATCTCCATCTAGAATAATCAGTTTTAGGATCACCATTGGCATCGGCGGTCAAATGGTCCTGCGCGGCCGTTCTCCAGGCGGCAATATGATCACCCATCTTTACAGGGGCGCTATGACAGAGCTTGTTGGAATTGGATCTTCCTAAGGGGGGGAGAGGGTGTAAGGAGAATAGGTCACCATGGACCTGCACTAGTATAGACCAATTGTTGTCCAAGAGTTGAGAAGTTCTGGCCGATCTATTGACTGCTTAGTCATCAGGGGCATGCTTTAACTTTATTGCTTATCGCTTATCGCTTATCGATTGTCACTTATCCCTTATCACTATACCTAGATCCTAGACCCTAGAACTATCTACTTTTCAAACTTTCCAGCTCTATCATGCAGCGTTATTCAGAAGCAGAGGGGTCTCCTACACTTCCACATACACCCGGAATTAGTAGGGAGAGAAGATCCGATAGTTATTCACAAGTTCAGAAGTATATCGAGGAAACGCTCGCGACAGTCCTCGAAGAACTATCAACATCAGACGGGCGGCCAAGTATAAGCCTTAGAAGACGTTCCAAAAAACCGACTCTATTAATCAACCCCATGAACGGAGCTCTAGAAGGGAACGGGCCAGAGTCTCGTCTGATCTACTCCTGGCCGGGAAAAAGTGCGTACGAAGCTTGGAAGTTCAGTAAGGGTGTCTTGGCAACAGTACTAGGATACTATATATTGAAACAGTCGTTGATCGTGTGAACAGCGGTTATTTTCCGGGTCCTTGCAGCCATTGCAGAAAATTTACACATAGGGCTAGTAGTATCCAGAAGGTTGTGACTCAGACCTTCCTCGGGGTTTCGAATACCTGTTGATAATCCGGCAAGGGACATTTACTACAGCGATCCTAATCTCTTCGGGACACAAAAGGTCGTCGACGATATCGTCGATGATGTCGCCTACACCGTTGGGTTGGATAGATCTGCGTTGAACGTGGTATGCACGCTTCCCGGTAGTCGTCTTTAAACGGAACCTACAAATGTAGTCTCACCGGTTTAACCAACAGGAAGCGGCGGCGAAAGGACTTGTTGTGGGATCTTACCAGTTGAAAACTAGTTCTGGGCATGTGATTGACACACAAACATCTGCTATAGTGAATGCCTCCTGCTGTCATCCCACTGCTCTTGATGAAGGCAACGTCTGATTCAGATAGGACACTCTGGTCCCAAGTTTGCAGGACATCGATGAGATCACTATCTCGGATTCCAATTGGGTCCTAGTAGTCGAAAAAGAGGTATACACACACACACACACACATATATATATATATATCTACCATGCCCCTACCTCAATGCATACGCTCACTCATTACATAGGCCGTCTACCGCCGCTTGGTGAGACTTGGATATTACACTAAAGCTTTAGCGGGTAAGGGAATTCTTATTACCGTAAGTCCTCGTACCCTTAGATGCCTTGACACAAGATGTCAACGGTATCCAGGGGAAAGGTTACCCAGACCTGTCAACACGAGCCTTCCTTCGCAAGCTCAATGAAAGCGGATCGAGATCCAATAAAAATCTACCCTTCTATGCCCTGGTAGACAGCGACCCTGACGGCATGGCAATTATGTCAACATACAAGTATGGTTCCATGGCACACACAAGCGAAAACGGAAGATTGAATATCCCGTGCTTGCAGTGGCTGGGAGTCCGCACATCCGAGGTGGTAGCTGGAGCACTCCACAATGACAATGAAGATGAGGCATCCATGAGTCTAACAGCAAGAGACAGGAAGAAAATCGTGGCTATGCTCTGTAATAGTCCAGTGTGGGCAGTTGAAGGGCCCGAGCCAGAATGGCGTGCCGAGCTGCTGCTCATGCTAATGTTGAATTTGAAAGCTGAGATTGAAATCCTCTATGATCGGAAGGACGGACTCGAACGATGGATTGATCAGAAGATGGCCGGGCATTCCTAAGAACTGACGAGGCCACATTACCTGTATGTATTTATGATTTAAACGAACTATGTACTTTCTATCAGTTCTTCGTGAAGTTATAAGAAAGGAAACCAGACCCTGACAGAGTGCCTCGAACGGTAAGAATGCACCATAGAACGCCAAAGCCTCACCAGCCGACCGGAGGAAGAAAGGCAAAAAAAGGAAAAAGGAAAAAGATCAGATACCGAGCGATGCCACACGCTATAAATCCCCAGCGCATAAGTAAACGTATATCGTACCCGTAGCATAAACTCACCGCATCCTCATCAACCCCACAAGATGCCGAAGAAAGAACATTCTACAAGCCCAGACCCTTCCTCACCTCATCACGAACCTTTCTCTCATAATCACTCCGTCTCTCTCTCCACATCTTTGCAGCCTCCACATTGGCCGGACTCTCATCGTTCGGCTCCGCCAGCATACTCATAACCGAGATAAGAATCTTCTCCACACTCTGAATAGGCGACCAGCGCTCAGACGCATGCTCGTAATGGTTCGGGTCATCACCTGGGGGATGAAGGATAGAAATGCAGACCGTTCCGTTAGGATAGACTACACAAGAAGACTATTAGCACAAGTAAACAGACATAAAGTCTGGGGTAGAGGCAAAAAGAAAAACAGGAGGAGAAGTACCATTAGGATGCCAAACCCCACCGCCGACAAACTTCATAGTTGGTGGGCTAAGTGGATAATCCTTGGGAAATTTCAACTCAGCAGCGAAAATACCGCCTTCAAAGGGCGTGCCTTCGGGTCCCTGAATCAATGCTTCCCAATGGAACATGTCATCTTCCGTGACGGGGCCAGCGGTGATACCCTCCGGTGGGTTGGTGGAGAGGTTCTTGTACTCGTGGAAAAGACGTTTCTGAGCAACGGAAGACATGGTGACTGATGTATTTTAGTGCGGGTCGAGGAACAATATGATGAGGGAAAGAATGTATAAGAAACGAAGACGATTGTAGAACAATGGGTTGTCTTTTTTTTTTATCGTCTTGTCGCAGAGAGCGGACTAAGCAGTTTTGCGGAGATGCGGAGTGGGGTTAAAGGAGCGGTGTTTATAACAATAGTGTCGACGGCAAGAAGTTAGGTATTCTGTGTTTGTCCTTTTCGGAGACCACGGTTTATATTGTAAAATTTCAGGAGGAAAAATAAGTAAGAAAAAA
>ML742426.1:0-18558 GCA_009193465.1 Aspergillus avenaceus
AAAAAAAAAAAAAAAAAAAAAAAAAAAAAAAAAAAAAAAAAAAAAAAAAAAAAAAAAAAAAAAAAAAAAAAAAACTACACAAAGGAGATACAAAAAGTAATAATTAAAAAAAAAGAGAGGTAAAGAAAGGGCACATGGGTCCATACGAGCTGTACGATCTAAGGAACATCATTCAAAAAGTCAAACACAATGCTGGTACCCGGCAAAGGGAAGTAGTCTTCCTTAGCCCTTAGAGAAGGAACCCAAAGAGTCAGAAAAATAAAATAATTATAAAAAGAAAAATAAAACAAAATCAAACCATTGTTGTCAACTTCCATTTTAGAACATCACGAGATGTACTTTGTACTTAGGGGAAGGCAAAATGCAAATATTTGTAAATTGCCAGGGCGCCACTTATTCTTTGTTGCAGGCTGGTACTGGTTGGAAGACAAAGAGGGCCAAGAAGGCAATATCAAAAAAAAAAAAAAAAAAAAAAAAAAAAAAAAAAAAAAAAAAAAAAAAAAAAAAAAAAAAAAAAAAAAAAAAAAAAAGGAAAAAGAAAAGAAGACCGGATGAAATGGCAGCTGGAGGGAAAGATCCATACAGTCATTCGTTGCCGTAGTGAGCATTCGGTGTATTCCTCCACACGGTGCAGGTTGTATGCGGCCTTCCGCGCATTGTGTTCAGATACTTTTTGCGCATAGGGTTATCATCCTGTAAGCTTGTGCGCACCCCTCCCCCTTCTGAAAGGTAGATTTAATTAAAGTAGGGGGCTCAAAGTTGTATGTAGAAGGAACATTCCACATTCATGTATGGTTTTAAACCCTCTCCCTCCCTCTCTCGTGCGAATTGTCTTTTATTTTCCTTTTTTACCCTTGTTGATCTTCTACTTGACTCGACCTGGACTCTTGCCGGGTGCCCTGAATTAAATCAGTCCCTGCCCGCAGGTATGATTTCATCACGTCGTTGTCAGCTGCAGTTATGCCAGGATGCGTTGATCCTGTTGTGTACATACAACACTGTACAGTGAACTTGGCACCTGCGATGTGAGGGTGTTGATTGACTAAAAAGCCTTCTACCCCAATTATGGGTTGGCGACCATGAGGTCGGATTTCTTTTTTTTTCTTTTTTTTTCTTTTTCCTAGATGCTTGTGGATTTCGGCAAAGGCTCTGCACGGTCATACTGCTCATCTACTCCAAACGATCGGAAAATTGAGGGCGATTCGTCCACCGACTTTCTGATGGAATGACAATCGAGTCCTCGTCGGATTGTGGCGAATAGCGGCAGGGAATAGGAGGAGTCCCATCTAAGAAACCTTGTCTTGGGAGGGTGGGACGATGGGGGTATTCCCTGATCCACACCCCAGCAGATTGATAGATAAATCTCCAAGAATTCCTGTGGAAGTGTGGATCACGCGTGATGGAAAATGGTCTAGTCGGCCTCTGCCGTCTGCGTCAATAATAGAGCGTCATCTGTAGCCTACCCGGATTAAACCCCTGCAAGATGTTTTAGGTTTTTTTTTTTCTTCTTACTTTTTTTTCCCTTCTTGTCTTTCCCTTTTGATTATTCTCGAGGTAAACATGTGGCAAGGGAAATAAGCTATTGATCCCCTCGAGCAACATAAGATTGTTGATCAGCATCAAAGGAGATGCAATTCAATTATACTCTGCGGAGCGTCGAAAGTCTCAAAGCTTAGGTGGTGATGTCGACTAGGGTTTTGTGAACAACCGCAGGAAAACTGTAGTTATTTTTATTTTTTTTGTTGTTTTGAATTTGCCCCGTACAAAGACAGATCATCCAGTGGCTGGAAAGCCTTGGGAGCAAATAATTGAAGGGGGTTACGGAGGAATGAGAGTCGCTTGCGCTTGGCGCCTCACTTTGCAAATGCACTGATCACAAAAAGATCGCTCAGCGCGCGTGGTCGCCTCATTCCCGGGGCCACCGGAGAGGAAATATTTGGTAACAAGTCCACAATTCACACACCCTTTGCATCGAAGTCGGTATAAAGAAGCGGTGTTATTTGAATCTCACTCCAACTGTCCACAGCGAATAAATTTAGTGTGAGTGGGGTGTTCCTTTCGTTTATTTTTTCCCCCTTCTTATTTCTTCTAATGACGTCCATTAACTTCATTGTCATCAAGGCGGGGCATCGATGGGAATCACTTATACAAAGCATTCTAGCCCTTTCGCATCATGATGGGCGGTCGGGGAGAATGGAAACCGTACCGGTGATACCGACATTTTAGTGGAAACGGACGACTAATGGAAAGTGGATCAGATCCGCCTCGTCAGAGCTTAACCAAGCCGGAGGAAGTAGAACAATTGTATGGAGTATGTACGGCGAATGCACAGATGGAGACGAAGGGCAGAAGACAAAAAGAGGCATTCTTTCCGCTTTGGGATTCCTCAGAGATCCCGTGATATCACTGCCCAACCCTAACCCTGAGCCCTACGCTGATGCATGGTCTGTATAGATCCTATTGAGCGCTATTGCCTTTCTTCAATTGATCCCATTTGATTCTATAGGGCTAGCTCAGTTGAATCAATGGTGGACCGGGGAATTACTCTGTTGATCCTCAATAAGCTTATTGAGGGCAGGATTCGGGAAAAATAAAATAAAAAACTTCGAACAACACCATTATTTGCCACGATAGCAATATGACTTTCATTTATCTCTTTCTCACTATAGTATTGTCAGTCTGTATGACATAAAAAAATTTTTCGACGAGTAAATTGTGACCCTTCATGATCAGTATCACCGTCAGCAACTGAGATAATGACCGCAACAACATGAACGTTGCCGCCATATATTCCTTCATACATACTCTCTGGGCAGTACCGAGTCTTGTTTTCTCGCATACAGCGCGCGTATCCCCCGACATATCTCATTTTGCGGTCCACTCGCTGCCAAATAGTTCCTCCTTGCCAACCAGCTGGGCTGGCCGGCTTCCTGTTCCCCAAACACCGGAGGGAAACTCGCTGTTCTTCTGGCTCTTCGGAGCAGAGGATCCTGCGTATGACGAGAACCTCATCAGTCTGTCCTCTTCTGACCAAACTGTGCCCTGGACCCGATAGCTAACCTGCATAGTATGGTTTAATGGCGGCCCCGGCTGCTCATCACTCATAGGGCTAGCCACAGGCAACGGACCGGTTCATTTCGATGGAAATTCCACCCGTCTGGCCCAGAATCCACACTCTTGGACCAAGTTAGGCCACGTCCTGTATGTCGACCAGCCCGCAGGAACCGGCTTTTCGACCGCAAGCATCCCTTACCCCGTTTCAGACAACGACCGAGTAACATCCGACTTCTACCGCTGGCTGCAGAGCTTCTTCACTCACTTCCCGAACCTACGATCAAAGCGAGTCCACTTAATCGGAGAGTCATGGGCAGGAATCTACATCCCGTACTTCGCCTCAGCCATCGTCAACGGCCAGGACGCATTCCCCATCAACCTCCACTCCATATCGATTGGTGACGGAACGATCGGAAACCCAGCTGCCATGTCCACCGTCACCATCGGCCCCTATCTCCGGTCACAAAAGAACACCCTCCAGATCCCCGACGACGTCCTCGCAGTATTCACAGAGGCAGACAGAGCCTGCGGTTTCGACGAGGCCATGAACGCCGCAAACCAATACCCTCCCAACGGGACCATCCACATCCCCGGTGACCCAGAGAACCTGAACTACAAACGCCACGCTAAACGCAAACTAGGCGATTTCGTCAACCACACATGCAACTCCGAACCCGCCACGGCCGACGCAGTTCGCACCGCCATTTTCAATTCCACCTGTCAAGGTCCCTGCGCGACCTTCTCCACAGCCGCAGACTACATGACCACAGTTTCGGCCTCTGGCGCCGGAAAACCATGCCACGATGTCTATGACATCCACAGCGACTGCAGTGCCATTGACCCGCTCAACCAGCTAGCTTCGTATTTCAGCCACGCCGACGTCCAAAACGCCCTGAACCTACGCCGTCCAGATGATAAATCCCCCCCGGTGTCCTATAGTCCCTGCAACAGCTCAACCCTCACCACATTGTTATCCTCTACACCCCCAACCCCGCCAGCGTACCATATCCTGCCGACGCTCGTCACAGAGAACAACATTTCCCTCCACGTCTACTCGGGCGAATACGACATGCTTCTCAACCATTTCGGGACGGAGCTCGCACTCCAAAACATGACGTGGAACGGACGCCAGGGCTTCTCCCGGAAACCTCAGCCTTTCTATAACAATGATGCTGCGCCCGCCCGTCCGTGCAGGGACAAAGAGACGTGTGCCGAGGCCGGTATTTGGGCGTCCGAGCGCGGCGTGACTTATCATCTGTTCTGGGGAGCGGGGCATACTGTATTCGCGAAGAAGGCATCCGAAATGTTTGCTTATGTGCGTGACGTTGTTGCTGGTACACGGTGAGGTTGTTTTGTGGGATGGACCGACGGTTGGTTGCTTTCTGTGAATGTGGTTTGGAGGGATTGCCCTAATTTGGGTGGACGGAAAACAGTTCGGACTTTTGCTATGTACTAGTGCTACACGCGCGAGAAGCATTAGTTTTCAGTAGATCCGAAGACTTTGAATCTAAAGCTGCAAATACTTATGGTTATACCATTTGTCTCATTTCTCTATTTCATGAATGCATGGTCACACAAACGATGGCACGCTATGCAAGGCTATATCCCATAATAAAGAAGAACACCGTATTACGCCACCACTTTTAAGCCCGAATGAATCTCCTTGTATCCCGCCAGAAAGATGAAAGCAGGAAAAAAAAAAAAAATAAGAATAAAAAAAGGCCAGTCGTGCGACTAAATGTACATATGGAAATCATTCAAATCATACCCAGGTCATTTGGGAAGTAGGCTGTACAGACGCAGTCTGACAACTCGGCCTGGTCATTGACCTGAGCCTCTGTAACGTCTATCGAGGACAACGTGCAATTTCCCCAAAGGGCTTATTGCAGAGTGGGTCCAATGCATCCTTTGAACCAGTCAAGTAGGTGCAACTAGCGATGTAATATTCCAAGATCTTGTGAAAGAAAATAAACCAACGAGTCGCTTACGCCCCTCAAAGAGTGGTTACAGATATAATGCTGTAATGTGGCACGAGGGTCCGGATAGGCAGTAAAACACCCCTGTGCTCCCAGGGGTGGGGGAGCTTGTACCACTTCACCGACGACTGAAGAACGGTGCCTGGCTGGGCATAGAAAGGAGTGAATCGGCTCTTTGGAAGACATCGCCCTCAAAGAATTTGTCACTGTACGCACTTGCAGGAGTGGATGGCACTGTCGCCTGGGCAGCGGGACCCAGGGCAGCACTCAATGGGGTGGCAGGAAGGGTAACCGATTGAGGTGACAGGCTTGTGCTGATATGGTACCCGTTCGAGTTAGATACCGATGCTCCATGTTGCGCGTGTTGAGATTGCAAGGGGGGTCCGTATAAGTTGGCTGGTGTATTTCCCGCAGTCATGTCAGCAAGATATGACCATGGTGAAGCCTCGATCATCCGGCCAGCCTCTCTACTGGCTCTCTGTACTGGGCGGAGGATGGCAACAACATCAGGAGGTAGGAGATGCATGTTTCTGACTTCTCGCAATTCAGTCACGAGGTCAACAAAGGACTGCATAAAGGCTTTGCATAATTGCCAAAACTCGCGCTGGTTACGCATACCGCCACCAGGTTCCTTGATCTTCATATTAGAGAGTCGTAGTCCGAGTGCATCAGATACATCCAAGCACAGGCGGCAGCGGCGTATGAGATTGTTCCAGAGCAGCTGTATTCCTTCAGATTCTCGCGCCTGTTCTGCCACATCAAGACACCGTGCAAAGTGCCGGAGTGCTGCAGGCAACGCATGTAGAGTGGCAGTATGCGTAGCAGCTAGCTGGTGGAAGATCCGTTCGAAAATTCTCTCTTCCTCTATTTCGTCCAAGCCAGTTAAAGGGTTTATCCGCGGGACAACCGTGCTAGGCATGGGAGGAAACGACTCTCCAGAACGAGGTGTGGCGAGTGAGGGTACCGAAGTGTTAATGAGATTAGATCGGCTACTCGACCGGCTGCGGACCCCAAAAGTGAATGGCGTTGGACCAAAACCAGGAGAGCTGACCGCAGAGTGATAAGTAGCTGTTGGTAATGGCCCACTAGTAATGATCTGGGGGTGTTGTATGGTGGTGTCACTTCGGAAGCGACGAACTGAGAGGGATGGCTCCCTTCCTCTGGTCGGAGTCACCGTTGACCCAGTCAATCTGTCTGATATCATAGGCTCTTTGTTGATCTCCGGTATAGGCGGTTTGCTTGAAGACAGACGCTTGCGTGTCCGCAGTGGAATGCCAAGGCTGACACAAGCATTACGCAGCTCAAGTATACTACCATAAATCATTAGCATCGACGAGCGCACATAGCGCGGATCACCATTGGCAACTATCCTGCCGAGACTGTTGCGCAGCTGCGCCCCAACGTGAGTATAAGCCCTGATACAAGTCTCACATTCCCTTTTGACAGCCTCTTTTGATAACCGAACCAAGTCAGCATCGTCCATTTGAACATTCTCGGCATAATCAAGCGCTTCGTTGAGGCGGTCAACGTGAGTAGAGGCATTATAGAAGACAATCTCGAGACTGTCTCGCCTAGCGTCATCGCGTTTTATCACATTGATCAAGGCAGCGACATGCGACTGAACCTGGAAAAGGGCAAACAACACTCCTTTTCCACACTCTATGATAGGTTCCTTTGTCTTCTGTTCGTGTTTGTGCTCAGGTAGACTTGACATTCGGTTTACAAAGCCATCTTTCAGGCGCCTGCGTTCCCGTGGGCTGCTCGGGCTGGGTGAATTGCTGCCCGCTGCGCCAGACGCTCTTGTCCGAAGGATCGAACCGTGACTGAGACCGCGAAGGTGACTGTTTCGATATGGTCGCATCTCGTCTAACGTTCCCAAATCGGTGTTTTTCCGAATCACTCCCATCCGCTTACTACGCGCGGCGAGGGAAGCTTGGATAATGCCCTCGCTGTTACTTCGATTGCGCTCATTTATACCAGGAATAATAGGCCGCTGAAGGAAACTGCTGTGAAACGCCGCACCCTGACCGGAGGCAATGCGGTAATGGGATTTGAGCGGAATTGGCGGAGGTCTCACAAGTGAGGGTGACTTGGGATCAGAAGAAAGTTCACCCGTACTCGGGATCACAGGGAAACGACTACTTATGCCGCGTTTGACCGGTTTAGGTGTGTCCAGCACCACATCACTGAAACGCACAAGTTAGCCTAAGCCAATATATCTGCAAAGGAGTCCTCTGACCTTGCATCGCTGCCTTTGTCGTTCTCTGGCATTGTAACAGGCTGCTTGGTCTTCAAGAAACGTTTGAGTTCGGCAGTGACAGCGACCTCTTTCTCATTATCTGTCATAGCGGATGGCGCAATTTCTGTCTCCGAGGTCTCCAAAAGTTTTCGTAGAGGATTCTGGAAGTGGTTTCCAGCAACTTTCAAAATCTGGAGTTTATTCATATCCGAGATACTAAGAGGTAAATCATCGAGGCGGTTCTGCATCACTGACAAAACGCGTAGGGACGTTAATTTTTTTATCTCTTCGGGGAGCTGGCTAATCTTATTGCGACTGAGGTCCAAGATCTCCAATAGTGGTAGCTTGTAGACCTGGTTCTTTCATTAGTACCGGTCAAGGCCGTTATAAGAAGTTTCTCAGGTGGCACATACCCCCTTTGGAAATTCCCGAAAGCTGTTCGCCCGGATGTTGAGATATCGAAGGTGAGAGCACTCGGCGAAACGGTATGGGATGTGGAAAAGCTGATTGTTAGATAGGGAAAGCCTAGTACTAATCAGCAAGCCTGTTTGTCGGTGGCTAGGACGAGACAAGACACCCGTGTACGGTCTAAAAGACTAAAGACACAATACCGAGAGCCAGCCAGACACGCACCGTTCAACCTCATCTTTGATTATATCCACCACCGGTTCCGGAATACGAACGATATTCGAATGACCCAAATCAATTGTCAACTTCGGTTTTACCACATCACTGACCGCCTCACTTCCTGCTAGAGATCGTTTCGTTTCTTGAATTCCACTTTCAACGGCACAACGAGCCAATTCGATGGTTTCATCCGGCGAGAGAAGCCGTGGCCCTGTGTGAGGTTTGCTAACATTGCTGCTCACATCACCTGCGGATCCATTCACCAATGTGACTTCATCTTCACTCTTGCCCGGCCCCTCCGTGCTAGACGATGATGATGAAGAGGAAGAAGGAAGGAAGGTGTGTTCCGGAATTCGCCTGCTCCCATCACTTTCATCAATGTCTCCACGATACGAACGAGACATCCGGATCGAGTCCTCCGGGCGGGTCATGGTGGAAAGCATGGTGAACGGAAAGCAAAGGTGAGTATACTCTATTGTTCAAGTATCGATTCCTAGTCAATCCTCCAGCTAGCTTGGTGTTTATCCAATGAATCGATCAGATCGTTAAACTATCCACGAGACGGGCGCGATGCTCGACGTAAAGCATGATCAACCAGCGCTGCTACAGCAGTTATCGACGAACTCGGTGGGAAAACTGTTTGAAGATCGAAGTTGAAAAGATAGAAAAATAGATCAAAATATATAAAGCAAATAAAAAAAAAAAAGAAGAAGAGGAGTCCGAACCCAGCGCAGTGTGTAAGGACCTGTGTTCTCCTTCTTGCTTTTATTTTTTATTTATTTTATTGTGTTATTTTCTTTACTTTTTTTTTCCTTTTCTCAGTTTCGATCTAGGCGCGAGACGAAGCCCGAGGGTTCCCGTTGGGTCCCAAAGCGACAAGGGTTGATTCGATGCGTGAGGATCAGGGAGTGGTGGTCACTAGACTCTCGAAGGCAATTGAGCTGTCAAATTGACAGGTTGGATATAGATGTCGAATTCAAGTATCGGTGGTCGCCGAAATCCCCCCAAGCCCTATGCGATCAGAACAAAGAACGGAGATAGTACTTTCTGTAACTAGCAAAACGCGGAGAAAAAGTGCAGCTGTCAGATCAGAAGCCAAAGACTGATTGATCAAAACAAGTACATAGTTCAGGTCAGGGGAGATTCAATCAGGAAAGAAAGTCAGGGAATCAAGGGGATTCAACCAAGATACCATTGGAGAGTTGAACAAAGAGGTTCGATTGTTTCAACCAGAAGTTGTTTCAGCGGGAAACTTTGGGTCAGGATGAAGTTGAAACAAACCAACCGATAAATGGGGGCAGAGAAACCCAGCGATAAGTTGCCTCCGTTGATTGGTCGCTTTTTGCCTGGAATTTTTTTACACCAAAAGTATGTTGACCCATAACACTCTCTTCCTCCACTCCATTTTCTCTGGTTATATGATTATGTTAAATAGATATATAGTTATTTTCGAATTACAAAACATTCGAAATTCTTTAATATTTTTTTTTAAATATTTTTCTTTTTCTTTTGTTTTTCCTCCCCGAAAAAGTCAACTTGGAGCGGTTTTGTAACTGTATCAACATACATACATCAACCGAAATCGAATCATATACTACTTTGCGTATCTATGGTAATACAGCGCAGGACTGTATCTTGAGAGAATCCCAACTAGAGAAAGGTAAGAAGATCGTAGGTAAGAGTAAAAGAACTCTGAGAGAAAAAAAAAAAAAGAAAGAAAGAAAGAAAGAAAGAAAGAGAAAAAAAGAGAGGGAGGGAGATAAAATGAATAACACGGTAGTGTTGAAAACCCATCCAATACAAATATTATACATAAAGCCATCGAGATGTCCAACCCATAGCCCTAAGGCTACATCATCAGATCCAAGGATCACCCAAACTCTTGTAACATAAAAAAAGGGAAATGAAAAATAAAACACACATCACGAGTCTTTTGCATTTTACGCTTGTGCCGGCGTATCGTCAGTGGCTTCATCCGATGCCGCGCTTTCCTCGTTGCCTTGAACTCCTGGCGCGCCGGCAAATGCTGCCGCTTTCTGTTCCTGTACCTGGGATTCGGTCTTGGCCCATGTCTTCCAGCGCTCGTATTCTTGGTTTTCGAGTTCCATACCGATTTCTAGGCGTGTAGGGCCGAAAGTAGCACCGGTGGCTTCGGCTTCCTCCGCGGCAACTCGCCGTTCAATATCTTCCTGCAAACGCAGTCGGTAAAATTCACGGCGTGCAATATCATAAGCGGCGCTCTTCGTCATATCAGGAACGTTGTTAAGAAGCCAGAGCTGACGCTGGACAACACTGTGTTTGGCTTTGTCAGTACCCGAATCTCAAGCAACGAGATTACCATCTCCCTTGTCATTGATGCCAGGCACTTACCTCTCACCGTCCAGCTTCTTTCCCAGTTGCTGGAGCCGGCTCCAGTCATGGTTTTCAAAATCCTTTCCTGAACTTTCCAGCACGACTCGAGGTCTCGCTAATTCCCAGGGATGGTCGCGGAAGAACTCCTTTCGGAGACTATCTTCCTCGTACTTAATCTCGACTGGCTTAAACATGCGGCTAGCCTTCTTAGGCTTCACCCGCTTTTCTTGAACCTCGAAGACGACCTGCGGTTTCGAGGATTCGGGGACGGATTTCACACGTTGTTGAATGAGCTGATGCTGATGTGGCTGGTTTCGGACGAGAACTTGAGTGGGAGGGATATCGCGCACAACGTCAACCCAATCGGGGAGAGATATCGTCTTGCCAGTGGCATATTGTGAGACCACCGTTTGTCGGACTCGGAGAGCTGTGAGGTTGTATTTACCCATGGTTGACGAGACGGCCGGGAAAAGCCGTACTGGGAAGAATTGGATAGGAACGAGGAAGACAAAAATGGGAAAAGGATGGGGCGAGTTCCCGAGTAAAAATCGCGGGAATTGGACCGACTTTTTGCTGGCGTAGACGATGTTTTTTCTTTCTTTTTCTTTTTGGTGAGTAGAAACGAAATTGGGTGGTTTGTAGGCTGCGGGAGTGAAAAAGAAAGATTGACAATACGCGGCTCCGATTGGACCGACAACGGCTCCGCTCCGGGTGCAAAGCCAGAGAGAAAGAGCAGAAAGAAAGTCCCATTATTGACAAACTGATCATAATAATAATTTGTCCTGGAGCTTCATCCTCTCAACATCCCTCCTCCTCCCCCCTCCCCCCTTCACCGTCAATTACTCTCCCACCTTTTTTTTTTTTTTTCCCTCCCCTTTTCTCCCCACATCTTCTGTTCCTGCCATCTTCCGCTTATTGGCAACTCAATCACGCTTGAGGAGCAAATTTGCTCAAATTTTTTCTTCCTCAAGCTGCTCGAATTCTCGGGATATGCATGGCTGATTTGATGTCACGATGTCTGCCGTCTCATGCCTCATCCCAATAGGTTCCAGAGCTCGTCCAACTTGCGATTACCCCCTTCGCAAAGTTCGGATACGTGCTTGTTCAGTAATTGCCAATCCATGTCAAAGCCAGGTTCCTTCTCTTACAATGCCTCCCTCCGAAGACTCGGCTCCAGACGCCCTCGTCCGTCCGCTGCGTCTATAGCAGATATTTTCGTTAGTTCATTGGTTATGGCAGGCCACTGTCGCGAACACTCTCCTCGAGGGCGAGGGTTGTCAACGATGTCTACAAAATCGTCGAGTGGCATGGGGAGATGGCTGGACAGGGGTCGAACGAATACCGGGCAGTTGTCGAAAAAAGGTCTAGATTATCCAGGCCTACCGACAGGATGTTTAAGGGTAGTACATCGCTCGGGCTCTCAACGCATGTTTAATTCTGGTATTGCGCAAAAAGTAGAAGATGATGAAGGTGAAGAATCTCGGTTGCCAAACGGATCAATTGGGGGTTCTTCTCTTGGGATACATCACAAAGACACAGGATTGGATCGAAGGAGGCATTTTCACGGGAAACTACCGGACCAGACCCAGGATGAACCGAATTGCAAACCCATGACAGACCCTCTCACTCTTCCGAAGAAGTCGGAACACTTTACACCCCATAGCATTTCCAAAGATGACCTGTTTGACCGCGAAACGGACTTACCGGATAAATCAACAACAACCTACCAGCCCCAGGAAAAGCAAAGCCCGGTCGAAGAATTACGTGAGTCTACAGCGCGGCTATATCGTGCAGTATTTGGGGAGAGTCTAGATTGGAGGCAAGCCCTTGACACTGTTAACGACGAATTCGTTGCATCTTCGCCATCCCGCACCCTTGAATGTGAAGAAGATACCATAGAAAATGCGGTGGACTTGCAGTCGGTAAATATGTTTCTCGAAGCCATGTGGGATGAAAATATATCAAATCAATACGTTTTCCGACTATATAGAGAACTCCCACACCCAGGAGTATCACTCTTGTCAAAGCGCGCACGGGGATCCCTTTTACGCCGATTTGCGAACCCTCCAAATCGCCGATGGGTAGATGCTCGTCGCTTCCTCGCATTAATAGATGACATGGTCGATGCAAAGCTCCCTGTGTCTCGATCATTGTGGACCTCGGCTATTCATCTTGCAGGTCGAGCATCAGGAAAAGTGTGCAAAAGGGACCTAGTCAGGGCGATTGGTCTCTGGCAGAAGATGGAGCATATAGCTGGGATTAAGTCAGATGATGTCGTATTTACTATTCTATTCGACATAGCCCTGAAAGCGGGTCACTTCACCGTGGCTGATCGCTTGGTGGAAGAAATGGAGAGACGCGACATCACATTTCGTCGCCCCGGAAAAGTTTCGCAAATCTATTACTACGGGATGAGACATGATTCCGATGGTGTCCGCCAGATATACGATGCATTTGTTGCTACTGGTGAGATTGTTGACACGGCAGTGTTAAATTGTTTGATTATATCTTTTCTTCGGACTGGAGACACAAAGACTGCGGAGGGATTGTACCGGCGCATGCTGCAGGCGCAGAAAACGGTGAACATGGATCCCGAGCAGTGGCTTTCCCATGGACCGAGCTTGGCATCGGAGTTCGTCTTGTATCGGAAAAAATCCAGGATGTTGAACCGCCTTTTACAAAAGTCGCCGCTACTTAAAGAACAACTACCTGATCATCATCGGGCCCTGCAGGAAGCTATTCCGCTGATTCCTGACACGCGGACATTCCATATTCTATTATCCCATCATGCCATTCACACGGGAAACTTGCAAGCTTTCAAGACGGTTCTAGGTGATATGGAGAAGACCTACCCCATTCCACCTCGTGGAATGATCTACCTCTTGCTCTTTGACGGGTTTGCTCACCACGGGCGAAAGAAGAAGGGCTGGACTTCTGAGAGGCTATGGAATGCATGGAGAGCATATCTCCGCGCTCTATATGAATCCAGACACCGGTACAAGGACCGCTTTCATTTTCCAACAGTCAATCCTACCTGGGAGAATCCGCTAGGTAATAGCGCGGTAGCTCCCGCCTCGCCTACTACCAGTTTATACACAGCATTACCAGCTTGTAAATCTAAAGGGGAAGATATGTCTGGGGAGCAAGAATCTAATCTCAACGATGAGATCGATGACGACATCGAAGAGTTGTTCGGCTTGCACAGGGACCCACAGGCCGAAGAAGGCCCGTTGGAGAAAGAACGTCAGATCGAGAATGGTGTTTTCCTTGGCCGCCGCATGATCATCGTTATTCTTCGGGCGTTTGGTGCGTGTTGTGGACCCCAGGAAGTCATGGAAGTGTGGCTGCGAATCGAACGGCTCTGGCAGCCTATGCGGCGCAAGGCCATTGATGTTCTCGCTGTTCGAGAAGAACTGGAGAAGCAGATGGAGAAAAGCAGTCAGAGGTTTTGAGGCAAACTGAATGCCCTTCAGTGCATGTACATTATATAGATCTGTTATATTTACTTATACCCTCCTGGTGCAAAGCCTGTTGATGACAGATACTTTTAGACTAACTGAATTATCATCAATCCTGTACATTGAATATTTTATTGTACGAACAATCAACACATTGGATACCTTAAAAGACCCTAATCGACTTTGATTTTAGAGGTTCTTTTGATCTTTGAAAGCCTTAATGACTACCACGTGATCACGCGTTGATTGGGTCCCGGTCACGCGTTCTTCGCGGACTTTCCTTCAAACTTATTCTGAAGTCCTTTCTACTTATACAATTTTTTTTTTTTTCATTATCCGAAGATGCAGCGGAGATGATAAGCAGTAAACAAAATTGTCGCAAAATAGACCTGGACTTTTACCTACACCGTGTATTTCGGAAGAAATCATTCAGGTGAGTTAGCTCCCAAATGATTTCCCAAGACTATGTCACATTCAGCACACAGCGAGCTAATATCTACATTAGACCGCTGCAGAAAGATGTAATCACGGCGGCTGTTGAAGGGCATGATGTCTTTCTACAGGCGTCAACGTCGTTTGGGAAGAGTTTGTGCTTCCAATTGCCCGCTATTATCAGCCATGGTGGTTGGTCCACCTTGATTTCTCCTGCTCTCAAAAGTTCTTATGACTGAAACTATTGCTCTTTTCTCTTTGCCGGGCGCGTTTCTTGTACAGTAACTCTTGTTGTATCACCACTGTTATCCTTGATGGTAAGTGCAATGTTAGAGCAAGGCCCAGAATTACGTTGCTAAAACGTGCTCGCTACAGACAGATCAAGTAAATGCCCTCCAGGCCATAGGCATACCAGTGGCCACGATCAACTCTACCACACCAACTGCAGAGAGACGTGAGATCTTAGAAGACATTCTCTCCGGACATCCCAGAACACGTCTCCTGTACGTAACCCCGGAGTTATGCCAAACCGAGGCATTTCGGCGAAAGCTTCTGACGGTTCATGCTCAGGGAGAGCTGAACCGCGTGGCTATTGATGAGGCCCATTGCATCAGCGAGTGGGGCCATGAGTTCCGTCCTGCGTACAAAGAGCTTTCCTGGTTCAAGCGGGTCTTGACCAGTCCTCCTGTTCCCATCAGCGCTCTCACAGCGACAGCAACCCCGCGGGTGCGTAAAGACATCATCGAACTTCTAGGCTTAGACACCACCCGATTAAAGATCTTCAACACGCCATCAGCCCGTCCAAACATTCATTACGAGGTCCGCTATCTCGAAGATTATGCCGAGGATGCTGGAGAGCCGGAGAGCTTTCAAGTCGACGATCTTGTATCCTGGCTCAAATCGATCAAAGCCCGTCGAGAAGCCAGACTATCAGCTGACAAAGGCAGTTTACCGCCGATGTCCGGCATTGTCTACGTCCCTCTGAGGCAAGTGTCCGAGCGACTTGCGAGTGTCTTGTCCGCCTCGTGGGATGGTAATATCCGTGCAGTGGCTTACCACGCTGGCCTCCCCGCCCAGGACAGGACTCGAATCCAGCTACAATGGTCATCGTCACGGCCGATCCCCAAAACGGACGATCCCACCCCCGCCTTCTATATCATAGTGGCAACCAATGCGTTTGGCATGGGTATCGACAACCCCAATGTCCGCTTCGTAGTCCACTGGAGCCCCCCTCGGTCATTTGAAGGGTTCGTTCAAGAATCAGGTCGTGCAGGCCGGGATGGCTGTGCTGCCGCATCGATTGTATACTACAACACCCAAGAACGAGATCGAGTTCTCAGTGTCATCGAACGTGACGTCCAAAGAGCGCATGAACGAGGCAAAATGAGACCACCATCTGAAACTCAAAAACACCAAGACAACGTTCAGAACCAGATGGCCCGATTGCAGAGCTTCGAAAAAGTCATCAGTTACTGTGAGTCGACCACGCGGTGTCGACACGAGCTGATCAAGGAGTTCTTTGGGGACCTGGAACTTGAACGGATGGGCTCGCAGGTCGCCGAGGAATCAACAGTGACAGGCACCTCGCCTTGCGATTTTGCTTGCGATTTCTGCAAGGAAGGCCGAGGCGGCCTTGCCATCCGTAAGGCGAAAATGGCCGCGGAAGGTGATGGTCATCTTATCCCCGAGGAGGCATGGATGGTGGTAAGTCGGATGCTTCCGCACGGTTTCATGCCTTCTCTTACGTGACTTATCTGAAGCGCTCTGTTACCGGTTCCTTGTCAATATGTCATGTTCATTGTACAGTATTGTGGCTACTTCGTGTAAACATCCCAATTGAATGACCGTATAACTCCCAGAGCATCCACCTGTCTAGTAGTTGCAGTGCTCTAGCAAGACGTACATGAATGAACCGTGAAAGACCCATCAAGGTACTGGCCAGGCCACGCCAAGGTAGATTACTGTCTTGGTAGTGGAGATATCGAAAGCGGAAATTCCAATCTTATTCTAAGACAGCAGAACAGCTTGGCCAAAACCGAGTATATCAGTTGGAAGAGACAGTAAATACTAAGAGTACAGGGGGCCAGTATATGTGTGACCAGTCATCGACGGTAGGGTATCCTAATCCTCCTGCTTTTTGAAGTTCTTGCGTTACACCTTCGCAATTTAGTTCAATATTCATTCATCGGTGATTATTTCACAGGCCTGGTGGGGGTGGGACCTATTGTAGAGGGTTAGCATGAAACGCGCTTTGCTCGATTTTGTACTATGGGGTACATACAGCGCTGTAGCTGCCACCGGGTGGTGGGGGTGGAGATCCAGAGCCTGGAGGTGGAGGTGGAGGAGCCTCAGAAGTTGGGGGAGGCGGAGGAGCTGGACTCTGCGATTGAGACTGCTGCTGTTGCTGTTGCTGCTGCGCGTACTGTTGGTAGTACTGATAATAGGCCACGTAATTTTGGTATCCACCATAGGCAGCGTACGGGTCGGATCCATAATACTGTGCATACTGTGCGCTATAATCGGCTGAGCTTCCAGCTCCCGAGGCCCCGGTTGCTCCGGCCGCTCCGGCCGCTCCAGCTCCAGCCGGACTGGCAGACGTGGAGGGCGAGTTCTGGTGAGAGGAATGATTGCCGTAGCCTCCCCCTCCATAGCTTCCTCCACCACCACCGCCTCCGCCTCCTCCACTGTAAGACTGGTAGCGATCTCCACGTTGGCCGTAACCGCCATAATTGTGCTGCGGTGGGTTCTCCTTGAAGCGCTGGTACTGCTCTCGGACGTTGGCCAGCAAATCTTCGCACAATTCTTTGGCGCCCTTGACATCGTTGGGATCGGGCCCGCTATACTTCCATGAGCCTCAAATGCGCGCACATGAGAAACAAAGCTAGTCACTTACGCAACATGGAGAAACATTGGTTCCTCGCTTTCCCTGCCGGTATTGGGCTCCATGAAACCAGAACCTCGGCCCTTGATCTGGACCTTGCATCGGGTCCTCTGTTGGATATGCTTCACATATGCGCCACCTTGTCCAACAACCTGGGCGCGAAGATTGAAGCCTGGAATTGGCTCGAGATCGACTGGAATCCGCTCTTCGGGCCATTTGCGCTACAGACGGTTAGCCTTACCTAACAAAAAAGTATATAGAAGATGATATAGTTGTGGTCTCATACACGGCCGTATTCGTCCCGTTCCACGGGTTCCGGTTCCCGTCGACGGAAGCGACGTTCATCAACCAGGTTAGGGAGTTCCTTCTTCATGAGGTCGTCGATCAACTCCACGGCCTTCTCAAGACCATCTTTATTCGTGCTGGTCACATGGAGATACAACGGCGGGTTCTGTGAAAGAAAAGAAGGGCTAAGTCAGCTGATCGAATACCATTTCGTGGAGGACATAGTAGGTACATGGCGATTACATACCGCAGCAGTAGCCATGCTCTTATCGGGATAATAATTTCCTCGGGTCGTGACATCTTAAAGCAAATCAATACATGAGTCTCTTTCTTCACTTAAACAAAGTTGACAAATATAATATGGAGTGAAGGCGTACCGGCGCCAGTTTCTTCCTTAATCTAGATGTCACGCAGCGGAGGTCAGCAGATGCAAAAGAGGGGTGATGGGATGCTATGAAGATTTTTGACTTGGGTAAGCTTCGGCCACAACCCTATGCGTAAAAGTTGAAAAAAGAAAAAGAAAATGTAAGACAAATGCAATAAGGGAGAAGGGTCGCATGGCTGCGGCGGAAGCCAGCTTGCGATAGAGTGCCTGGAATATCAGCGGATGCAACAGGAGTAATTACCATCTTCTGAGTAGATCCTTTTGTCAGTGTATAGCGGTTGCGTAAGTCATTAATTTCAATATCCTTGATATAATCCCCATCAGCAACGTAGATTTCAGCATTTAACTTGGCATCTCCTTCGGACGGGGATGAGGCCTTGGGTGCGGGACTCGCGGTCTGTGCCATGAACAAAGAGTTAGTTCGTCATATATATATATTAGAAATAACCAGGGGGGTAAAACGGCGTAGACAGGTACTCACCGAGCGGATTGGAGGAACGTCGACATGTTGGATACCCTTTTTCGCTTGCAACTGGGCGTTGATCTTGGCCGCTGCGGCAGCTGTAACGCGCGATAATGTCAGCCTTCAGAATCTCATCAGGTTCATTTATTGACGAAAGGAAATATCCTACCGGCTGCAGCTGCAGGATCCGAAGCCGCTGGCTTCTTTGTCACATCCTCACTAGGGCTTCGTGGTTCCCGACTCAAAGGACTGCGAGTACGAGTAGCTTCAGACTGTCGCGATGAAGGGGACCGAGAACGACGGTCGAAGCGAGAAGGTCGTCGTGGCTCTGGTTCAGTTTGATCGAAGCGAGAACGTTTTACACGACGATCATCATCAGCCATGATGACAAAAAAAAAATAAGACT
>ML742427.1:0-18557 GCA_009193465.1 Aspergillus avenaceus
ACAAGCCTAAAACAAACCAAACAATCCCCGGACACTAAATACATTGCTTAAAAAAAAAAAAAAAATTCCGTAAATAAAAAAGAGTAAGAAAGCAATTTCTTGGCACGGCGTATAAAAAAAAAAAAAAAAAAAAAAAAAAAAAAAAAAAAAAAAAAAAAAAAAAAAAAAAAAAAAAAAAAAAAAAAAAAAAAAGACGAACGGCAACCAACCGCAAAACCCCAACCTACTTCCCCTCAAACGCATACAAACCAACCCAACCAAACGATACCACTATAAACCTATAACCTTTAACCCAGCCAATCCAATCCAATACAAATCCAAGAAGACAAGCCCAGTCAAAGACAACTCTCTCCAAAACCAACGACGCAAGTCCGCAAAAGAAAGAAAAACGAAGAAGGACAGAAAATGCCGAAAAGAAAGCTCTCTGATGTGGACGGACCCGGTCCAAAGCGCCAAAGCATGCAAGCGATCCGACTAGGAAATAAATTCGAGCAAGGGGTAACGCAACTATCGCGCGCGATCAAGACAGCTCGCGGGTTCGAGCGACAGAAGCTAGGACGGAGGGAGAAGACGGCCAAGGCGCAGGGTGATTCGGAGGCGTTGGCGCGATTAGGGGAGGAGATTACATTTTTGAAGGTTTGTTTGTGCCTTGCTTGCTTTGTTACATCATGCGATTTGCCTCTTGTATGAGGTGGATTTTGGGGTGGATTATTAATTGGGAGATGTAGGGATTGGATCCGAGTGTTATTGCACAAAAGTATCTGTTTAAGCAGTTGGTGAAGACGAAACGGATCGCGGAGACGTCTGCGTTTGTGGAGTTTCAGGAGTCGAGGAAGATCGCGGCGGATGGGCCGCGGAGTACGGCGGAGGCGAATGTGCTGGCGCGATTGTATAAGTCTACGCCGGTGAAGAATGTGTTTCCGAATCTTATGACCGAGATTAGGCGGTTGTTGAAGCTGGATGATGTGGCGGGTGGGGATAAGAAGAAGGCGGGCAAGGAGGGTGGATCGAAGGATGGCGCGACGAAGGTCAAGTCGGAGTCTCGCGGTGAACGGGTGGCGAAACAGGAGACGGTGTCGGATGGGGAAGAGGAGGGTGTTGGTGAGGAAATGAGCGATGTGGATTTCGGGCAGTTTGACGCACGACTTGCGCCGGATTCGGAGGATGAAGAGGAAGCCGGGTCTGGGAGCGACGATGCATCAGACGGCGGAGTGGATCTCCAGGCGCACTCTGAGACGTCGATTTCCCGTTCTCCATCGCCGGATTCGCCGCCGGCCAAGAAACAGAAAGCCAAGAGCAAGACAGCGAGTGCCCCCGCGACGAGTACGACGTTCCTCCCGTCCCTGACTATGGGCGGATACTGGTCTGGTGAGTCTGAGCCCGAAGAGGTTGAGAGTGCGGAACCTCCACGTCGGAAGAACAGAATGGGGCAACAAGCCCGGCGTGCCTTGTGGGAGAAGAAGTTCGGATCTGCGGCGAACCATGTTAAGCAGCAGATGGATAGGAGGGGTCGGGATAGCGGTTGGGATATGCGCCGAGGTGCAACCGATGGTACGGAGGGCCCATACGGGAGACGAGGCCAAGGACGAGGTCCAGCCGGAAGACCTCACTTCGATGGGGACCGTCCTCAGCGTGGTCCGCCCAGGGCCAAGCCAGAGGATAACAAGCCTTTGCATCCTTCATGGGAGGCAGCCAAAAAGGCCAAAGAACAGAAGGCTACGGCTTCCTTCCAGGGTAAGAAGGTTACCTTTGATTAGATGGATACATGTACATATTACGCAATTGAGAGACCTAGTATTGGACAGTTACATCTCTTACGTTGCAGTTATCCTGCGGTAGATCGTAGTTTTTGTCTTAAACTTAGATATCAAGTCAGATGGTTGGCCTCGTTCAGATCTAGACCCCTTGGCCCATTAAGGCTGAAATCAACATAGATAGAATGTTTTTCCACTTTGATCTACACGGCGCGGGGAATCTCCCAGTCTAAAGTCTAGGCTAAAAGTGCTTAGGCATTATAAGCATCAGCAGGCTCTAGTCAAAACAAGCTTTGCGTGTGCACTATCTAGGTATCTCAAATTTATGGATCGACCAGTAACTCAAAGGCAAGTAAAAGTATGCAAAAAACTGACCCGCCATACCAAAGAAAAATGTAACGTATAAATAATATATATATACTTGAAAGCTCAAGGCAATTCATTACATATACATGGTGATCGCCTCCGACGTTACTCATTGGTAAATTGCATCCACTTTGCATCTGGATTGCTGATATCACTAGCGAGGCTCTGCTGCGCATCAGGCTCAAAACAAGGAATGGCAGTGAATTCGTCCAATTCCTGGGGGAAGTTGGACACGAAATGATCAAAGCCAAACCGGGCCATTTGAGGTAGTGATGCCGCATGCGATGCAGAGAAATCTGTCAAAGAAGTGATCTCTGTATTCGCAGCCTCTGCTTCCATAGGGTCGTTGGGGCCGGGAGTACCAGTCATTGGGGTAACTGGCACATGCGAAAGACCGCTCTTCCCGGTCGTATAGTGGTGCTCTTGGAAAGGCACGAGCTCTGGTGACATCGGGCCCGTTTTCCAAAGCATCTCCCAGTTCTTGAAACGGTCGTATGCCGATTCCGCATTACCCAGGTTGTCCACAGCTTGGTTCTCACTCCATTCTTCGAGTCGTCGGATTGCTCTCTCGAGAGTTTCAATGACACTGACGGCTGAACGAGCAGAGCCAACGCCCATTGACATGATTTTAATCAAGACCATGCCCTTTTCGAGGGCTTCACGCAGCCGCTCGGTTCGTTTGGTTAAGCTCTGCGCGAGAATCACCAGTAGAGCAGCTCTGCAAGAGCTGAATTCAGTGAATGATGCCCGAGCGAGTCCAGGCTCATCGCGGAGAAGCTGACAGAGGTTGATGACTTCCAACGCAGCTTCAACACAATCTGTCACAAGAATGGACCGGTTTTTGGAAACGCCCGATGGTGTCTTCAAGGGTGGAGGCTGCGGTGTACTCAGATTGAGTGCTTTCATGTTACTAAACAAAAAGGGCCGTCCCAGAAAAATCCGAGTTAGGCAGTAGTCTAACTTCAAGTGTACATTGGAGCGGAATAGAGGGCCTGTAGGGTTGAGGTCCCGACAATTAGTCTCTTCTGGAAGTGTACCCCACCAATCAACCAGGTTCTTTCGTAGGTTAAGCATCCGTTCAATGCAGTCCTGCTGTTGGCCTTTGCGAGATTTCCGGAGGATAGATCTTGTTCAAGAATTAGCAAGCATAAACCGAGAAAGGCTGAGAAGTACATACATTTCATTGGCGACCTCCCCAAGCTTGAGGGTCAGATTGATTAGCGTGACCATATTTGTATGGTTTGAAACATGGCCCGCCAAATTCAAATCCGGAAAATCGACTGGCATAGCGGCATCTACGTCTGCGTCTGATAATGACACGGGTCGGCCGTGAAGAATACTGACACGCCTGGATTCGTATAAGTATAATGTTTACGGCTTGATGGGGTGATGCTCACTTCTCAATGGTATAGGCGGTCCAGAAAACCCGGTTGCGCACTTCGATCATTCGGGGAGAAAGCCCCTCGCCCTGGTACTTCCGGTGCATGCCATTTTGAATCGCCATCTTTAGTGCTAGACCAAAGTAGGTATAGCAGAGGCCTGCTGTGTCAAGAGGTAAAAGGTAAGTCCCAATCAAGAGACAGGCTTGGACACTCCGAATGGAAACTGTTGCTAGGATATCCGGGACCAATTTGGACGCGAACTGGTAAAAAGTAAGACCAACTTCATCCTCTGAGAAATGATGATCTTCCATAGACGACAGATCAATTGGCGGTCGGTTGATTGATGTAGCCGATTCCATGTGAGCAAATTGGGTTCCAACCGCCAGGACCATCAGTATTGAACAAACAGAACCAGCATCGCTGGATGATAGGCTTGAAGGATTAGTATAGCAGATATTTAGTTTCTCTCGCAACCAATCCTCTTCGATGTAGAAATTGTTGGTCTGCGCATATTTAAAGAATATCTGTACGAGAAAATCGGCCACGAATCGCGGTGGGAGACAGGTGATTGATGCTGACACCGATTGCGAACTCGACTGAAGCTGTGTCGCACGCCATCGCTCTTCGAACGGCTCTGTTTCGGTAGACGCCTGCATAGGTTAGCAGGCAGTACAACCAGCGAAAAGTATGATTATGCTAGCATACCTCCGGCGCTGCTTTTTGCATCCATTCGTCGATTTTCTTTCGGATTTTCATGGAAAAGTTCAAGTAGGAAAACTCTCCCGAGTAATCTGAATGCGCTCGAATCAGTAAACAATAATCAGCGGTGAATCATCCAAAGGATCGCAGAAAATGTGTAGGGATCTCGAAGGCTGAACGCACGTGTTGTATTATCTGGCAAAGCTTTGACCATGTAATCTTCATCGTCAATGGCCAGATCGTCAAAATCATCTTCATCAAAATGTATGGAAGGGCCTCCCTCCGAATAAGAATGGCGGTGTCGATGTTTTAACTCTTCGGCGGTCTTTCGGAGAGATTGGACGTCAAATGCGATGTTCGGAACGTAGTGTTGCAGGATGCGTTCCATGTACCGAATCCGCTCCGAATCCACCATATTCTGTCGGCTGAGGCCTGCATTTCGTTCGAGAAGGCTGTAGACATTACAAAAAAAGGTGAGTACTTTTGGTACCAACGAATCAGAAAGACGGAGTAGGGGCCGTACGAGATCGGCGAGGACCGAGCAATCTTCTCCGCATGGTCGGGGTGTGTGAAGACGCATTGGCGGCGATAGCGCAAACATCGGCGACAAGGTACACCTCCCTCGCATTTCTCTTTCACTCGGCGACATCCGTCACACCTGAAGAAATAGGAAATGAGATTTTAGTATTTCTTGCCTCCTTTGGACGTACTTTCTGGAAGACCTTGATTGCTACTTACGCCCGAACGGCTCGTTTGCGGTTTTCTTCGGAAACGCGGGGTCGTTTCTGCTGGCCCGTTCCAGCTGGAGTGGAAAGGCCATTATCCATTGCGAATATATATATAGAATATGATCAGGGGTCAGGGGGGCCAAAGTAAAACGGGAATCATGGTAAGAATATACTAAGGCTAGTAATAAGAGGAACGGGGGAAAGGAGGAGGAAGAAGGAATAAGCGGGTACTAAGTATACTATCGGAGAAAGAAAGGAAAAGGAACCCAGCCGATAGTGAGAGGAAATTTTTCCCAATTAGGAGTTAGATTGAAAAGATAAGCAACTTTCCAATACCATTACCCTGTTATTACACCGCCCCGCATACGATCCGGGGACAGCGTATTGTACCAATACCATTCGTCATACCGTTATCTTACTTTTTCCAAGAATGGACAAAGTATATATATTCTTTATGTGTATCATTCTCTCTCTCTCTCTCTCCCTCTTTTTTTTTTTTTTTTTTTTTTTTTTTTTTTTTTTTTTTTTTTTTTTTTTTTTTTTTTTTTTTTTTACCAATGGAAGAGATAGCCCTCAGGGTTTTACACAGTTTCTTAATCTTTATGAAAACCTCTTCAAATTACATGTACCCCAATAGACAGATTATCACATCCATCTAGATTAAAATCCTTCGACCTCCATCCCTAATCCCTGTTTCTTACCAAGGTCCAACAGTGCCTTGCCAACTGTCAAATCCATAATTCCCATCCCCACGCATTTGAATACCACGTTACATCCGTCTCGAACCATAATGGGATCTGATTTCCGCAGTCTGCTATACGCATCTCCGATTTCAATCAGCTGATAGGATTTGGCTTGCGCCCGGATCAGCTCGCCTGACTCTTCCAGACATGCCTCCGCCGAGTCAACGTAAATTTGACTGCCACCTGACAAGAGTGTTTCCATGTCAATCTCCTGCATATGAGGTTTGTACGAGCCAATGAGAGAAATAAAGCGCTGCTTGAAAGGCTGGAGATAGGAGTACGGGAAGTTCGGCTCAGTAGATGGCGTGCAACTGAAAATAACATCGCACAATGCCAGCGCTGACTGGAGTTGTTCTAGATAGTCTGGCGTGTCCTCTTGAGCCAGAGTTGTAAACTTGACGGTAGGATGAGCAGACTGCAACTCTGCAATCGTGTCCCCCATTGCCTCTAGTCTCTTGCGCCCCCGATTGATGAACGTAATGCTGCGGACCTGGTCCGGGACAAGCAGAAGTGCCAGCCGTGCATGCCACTCTGCCTGTCGGCCTGAACCGAAGATCACGATGTGTTCCTTCTTCAGAGAGGAGCAACGAACAAAGAGCGTCATGACCGCAAGCGCAGTGCGAAATGCCGTGATCTCGGTTGCGCTGAGTAGTCCCAAGAGCTTACCCTCGGGCGAGAAGATGTTGATGACTCCAACGAGACCATGCGCCTGAGATGCGGTGACAATCTTGATGCCGGTGCTAGCGGTATCAGATACTGGCATAAACAGCGACATGTTCTGGTCTCTTGTCGTGATTGATGTCCTGAGTGGTTGGTGGATGAGTCGATCCTTTTCTGGGACTATATCTTGAAATGCTACTCTTACTAGTGATTCCGATAGAGCATTGAGGATTTTATAACATTGTTTCTGGCTCAGCTGTCTCAGGACACGGGATACATCGGGCTCGGGGAGAAGATGCATGGTGATGAGTAGGTCGTTTCCTCGGGAGGTGAACAATGGGTTTGTATTAGGAAACTCTATCCGAGAGGTCGCGTTGAATACAATGCCAGGGTTCGAGGTAGGTTAATTAGCTTCAATAATCGGCAACTCGTAGGTTGAAGATGGAAAGGCGGGGTTTCAAGGATCCTCGCCTCGGCGAATTGATAACGCGGGGTAATGGTTTAGTCTGTACTATATAAACAACTCCCAACCACTGCTAGATTAGTCGAAGCAAAAGCATACATTGCCAGTGGAATCTACCATTCCATACAAATTAACATCTAACTACGTATTTTGCAAAGTTTCAGGAAAACAACCGCTGATGGTTTCATTTATCATTCGTTATCGGCTAAAACTGAATCGCTAACGCCATTTATATGCAATCCGCTTGAGAAACAAAGCGTGAGGGAATCTAAAAAATGACAACATGCCAAGAAACAACCGAAGACAAAAGGAGAAAGAAGAAGACAATCAGTTGCTGCGTCTGAACGCATCGCGCGCTCTGCGTCTGAGCTCGTCGAACATCGCCTCCTGCGACTGCTTGGTACGACCAACAGCCTCGGTGTTCTCAATGGCGCGTCTCATCAAGAAGCCCATGCACTCCTTGACGGATCCCCAGGTCAGAAGCTTGAACACGTTGGGTGTCTCCATGGAGGCACCCTTCATCGACTCGGCGCTCTGGAAGCCCTCCAGAAGTTCACAGCTGACCTCGTCGGCCATACCCTGGAGCTGAGCATAGGAAAGATCAACGCCGTGGTTTTCACCCTTCATAGCCTGCTCAGTGCGGAGGGCATGTGCCTTGCGAACGGAGTCACGGTTGTGGGTGGCGATGATGACGTTGACGGGAGGAAGGTCGGTCTTTTGCTCCTCAGATGCCGACTTGAGCATCGAGTTATACTTCCGGGTCAAAAGAGCCTCCACAACGCCGTCGTAGCACTTGTCGGTTTCCTCCTTCTGGGACCAGATCAGGTGGCGAGGCTCAGTCTTGAGATACGCTCCACGGACCAACTTGACACCAAGGGTGTAACCGTCCTGGCGGGACATCTCGAGGTGTCTAGCGAGGTTGGCAGGAGTAGAGCAGAGGTAAGCCTGGTAAGTGTTGTAGAAAATGGCGCTACCAGGAGACTGAGAGTTGCAGTACTTCTGGTACTTCATCGCCCATTCTTCGATACCAGGCTGAACGGCCTGCTCCTCGGCATCCACGAGCAGGCGCACGTTACGCGAGATGGCCAAATCACAGACCTTCTGGATCGCACGGTCCATGAACTCGGATGGTGCATCGCGTTGCTGCAGGAATTGAAGCACCTGAGTACCCATGCCGGTGAATCTGAAATAGTTAGCTAAAGCTCATGCGAAGTTGCAGTCGAATGAATATAACATACTTCAGGGCCACAAAGTCACCCTCCTGGGCCATATCGACAGTCTGCAGAGTTCCGTCCAACCATGCCTGGATTTCCTCGCGTGCTGCCTTCTCATCCATGGGATCAACATTGCTCTCTCCGACAAGGACCTCCTTGGCGTATCCGAGAAGCACGCCTCTGTATCCCAGGCGCTTGATGTCCTCAATCGAGCGCTGGACTTCGAGCTTGTTCTCACCAGCGTTGAACTGTTTGTAGATGGTATGCTTGATGAGGAAGTTCAACAGAGGGTTCTTGGCCACATCCAGCACGGGTGTCTTGGGATGCGCCAACTGGGTAAGGGTGTAGATGCATGGTTTCAGGAGCAGCGAGGAAGATGAAACCGACAAGATCAAGAGCGACCGCAGAACGGATGAAAGAGGAAGTTTGGCTAAGGGAGAGGCGGAATCGGTCTTGGAAGACTGAGGAACCTGATGCCACACATTGTTTGCTGCTGTCGAGGTTGCCACCGAAGACTTAGGATTGCTGGTGCGGCTAACGTATCTAACAGACGAGGAAACGCCCGAGAGGGGACGCAAAGGACGAGCCGCAGGCTTCATTGTTATGTGAGCTGCAAGATAAGATGGAAGGGATGGTAGGTAGAAGGTGACAGAAGAGACAGGTCACGGAGGCGAGATGACGGTTAAGTAGGAGAATAGAAGTCCGGATGTGCTCCGGAGTATGAATAAGGACTTCCGGTGAAATCCACCCTAAGAGGGGAAAGTTTTAGACCGGTAAGTTCAGATAACATATTTATTGAAAAAGAAAATTCTTTTTTAAAAAATTATTATGGGGTAACAATGGCAAATAGTGAATGCGATAGACGGTTAGTGAGAAGCCGGTGGAAACCGCAATGCAGCCGGTCAAATGAAAGAAATTCGCCATGACTAAGGGATTGCTGCGTGACAAGCAAGTGGCGCTGATACCCATTGTTCTTTGGTATTAAATACATTACAAGAAAAGTTTCAAGACTGGATCTTCCACCGTTGTACCAAACTGGTTAGTAAATTTAGTGATGCGATCGAACTAAGATCGACAACTACTGTAAGTGTACGTATGCCCTAACTCAGCTCCCCAGGCGACTGTTATTTTTGCCATTGAATTTTACATCGTTTTAACTTTCCATAACTTTCCAGGAAAGAGTCATGTGGATGACAGGTTTTGTTGGGGATTTCCTGGTATACGTCTTGATGATTTACACGTGGTTCAATTACTTGGAAAATCAAGTGTCAGCCTGTCTGATAAACATTTTGTGGATAGTTGATAAGCATCAGGGGAGGATTCAGGCCCCAGGGTCGAAGAACTTTAGAAAGAATGGAGTTAATCAAGGATCACCGACCGGCTCACGGGCCGGGCATGAAGACCCCACCGGAGGTTCAGCTGCATGACCGGGCCGGTTTATCGTCCAATCGCAGCTGCTACCGACAGTTGCCGGTACACTAGTCCGACGCCAGCCGGCTGGCACGTTATCTTATCATTCGAAGGACTAGGACTGATGGAGTCTAGTCTGGGTAATGAGTGACAGTTAGCTTACACTCAGACCATTGACCTTAATGAAGTATGTTCAAGTCTGTACAGTGTTCTTCCAATCACGATGCCTTGATCAACTTCAAGCTTTTTAGATCCATGCAATTTATCACAAGGATGTCGAGTACTCCGTTTCATGAAAAGAGAGTTTCGTACAGAGTATATAGGCCTCAACACCAAGGACAGAGTCGTGGTTGGTTTTCTGCCCTCTTCCGTGGGAGATGTATAAGAGCCGATTCCTGATAGCCTTCCCTTGTCCTTGAAAGCAGAAATTGCATACAGCGTTATTGATCGTGGGGTACTGCAGATACGAATTTACCCGCCAGGCTAGAATTTCTTGGATGCTGTTCCTGAACCGAGAAACATCGACTTTTCGGGAAAGCTAATGTTGTCCAAGGATTTCATCCAGAACCCTGGATTGAAAATTAACAGCGAATAAAAGGCCACAGAGCTCGCCATACTGACACTTGGACGTTTAAATTCTATCCCTGGGACCGGCATAATGACACCTCAACTCTGGATCCCAGAGAAGCAGGTCATGTAAGATTAGCCTGGCATTGTGAAGCCCGGTTCCCGTCAAGTGATCCACTGTTTCTCTACAGAAGTATATCATATAGCATTTAGCCAAAATTCTGATAGGTCATATATCCTCAGGGCTTGCATGATCTGATAGCCCTGTACTCCACCATGGGTCTATCTGTCTCCCCACGTCTGGATGAGCCGCGGTCTATCTAGTATAATTTCTATATATCAGGCTATTGAACGCTCTGACCCCGAGGCCCCAGGTCCGAAATCGCAGTAAAAGGAATCTAATGCCGATACGAAATAATCTTGGCGTCTGCGTTGGCATGAGATCTGCATCGTACTTTTGGGGTATAGATGCAGATGGGTTAGGTCACGAGGACGACTGCATGCAGGGTAAGGTTCTATGATGATTCCTTGTCCTTCTTTTCGTCATTCTCATTTTCTTTCTTTCCACTTTTCTTTTTTTCCTCATTTTTTATTTTTCTGTTTTATTTTTCTTTCTTTATATGTCATATTCTGTATCCTGTAATCTGTGTGGAAGGAAATCAGGGTGTAATTTGAATACGATACGAACAGCTTCCCCACGAGAGCAACTACGTCATGGAGAAACAAATGCGGGGAGATTTTCTTTTTTCCTCCTTTGTTGTTTGTCACAGAAACATCCATGAATTCAGAGTATAGAAAAACAATGAGGGTATCAGATAATAGAATCTACTAATATTAATTGCATATCAATGTATTTCTGTATAGACTAAATAGATGGTACCTTTTTTACCTACATCATAATAAATGTACTGCCGGGCCGGTCAAGTTGTTCCACCCGGAAGATACACCGGACCGTACTGGTATCGGTATTGGTACAACCAAGTAAAAATGCCGGAGAATAAGGAACCAAACAATAAAAATAAAATCAAACAAAACAAAAGGCAAATGACTGATGGTTTGCCATTGGAGCTGACTAACCAGTTAAACACATCAAACAGCTTCCCCGCAAGTCCTTTTCTCTTCTCCTCTTCCCTTCTTTTCTTCTCCTCACCTGTCAACTCTCTTTCTTTCTGACCCCATCCACCTCAATTGCACAAGGTCGTGGTTTCAAGAAGAGATACTATCACAATGCAGTCTTTACTTCTGCGTTCGAGAGGTCTTCCATTGGCCAAGTCCTCTTTCGCCCGGTCCAGCGTCCGGTCAATGGGATCCTACGCCACCTTCAAGGTTCCCCGTATTGATAACGAGCCCAACGTGAGTACTCAGCTTATAGCAGTGTCCTCGCTGATACACTGACACGAGTTAGAAACACTACGCGCCTGGTACCCCCGATCGCAAAGGTCTCGAAGACGCTCTGGCCAAGCACAAGCAGAGTGCTCCCCTCAATGTTCCTCTGGTAATTGGTGGCAAGGAGGTCAGTGTCGGTCGATAATCGTGGAATAGGATAGATATTAATGATAGTACAGATCAAGGCCTCTGAGATCTTCACCCAGAGCAGCCCTGCTACTCACGCTCCCTTGGCTACTTATTCTCACGCCACCGCTGCCGATGTGCAGGCGGCCATTGATGCGGCCCTGGCCGCCCGCAAGTCCTGGGCTTCGACCTCTTTCGCAGACCGCGCCAGCGTCTTCCTCAAGGCCGCTGACTTGATCTCGACCAAGTACCGTTATGATATTATGGCCTTGACCATGCACGGCCAGGGCAAGAACGCCTGGCAAGCTGAAATCGACTCGGCCGCCGAGCTGTGCGATTTCTTCCGCTTCGGCGTCAAGTATGCTGAGGACATGTACGCCCAGCAGCCTGTGCACAACTCCCCTGGTGTTTGGAAGTGAGTTTTCCACTAATCAATTACAAGCATACAGCTGCTAACCGTAACAGCCGTGTGGAATATCGTCCTCTGGAGGGTTTCGTCTATGCTATCAGTCCTTTCAACTTCACTGCCATCGGTGGTAACCTTGCGGGTGCCCCTGCTCTGATGGGCAACGTCGTTGTCTGGAAGCCCTCTCCCTCGGCCATCGCCTCCAACTACCTCGTCCACCAGATCCTCCTGGAGGCTGGTCTCCCCAAGGACGTCATCCAGTTCGTTCCCGGAGACGCCGAGGAGGTCACCAACACCGTCCTCAACCACCGCGAATTCGCCGCTCTTCACTTCACCGGCAGCACCGCTGTCTTCCGCTCCCTCTACGGCCAGATCTCCAACGGCGTTGCCGAGGGCAAGTACCGCAGCTACCCCCGCATCGTGGGTGAGACCGGCGGAAAGAACTTCCACCTGATCCACAAGTCTGCCGATGTCCGCAACGCGGCCGTCCAGACCATCCGTGGTGCCTTTGAGTTCCAGGGCCAGAAGTGCAGTGCTACTTCTCGCGCCTACGTCGCCTCCTCCATCGCCGAGGAGTTCCTCGAGCAGGTTGCCGCCGAGACCAACAAGATCAAGGTTGGCGAGCCCTCCGACTTCACCAACTTCTGCGGCCCCGTCATCCACGAAGCTTCCTTCAACAAGCTGTCCAAGGTGATCGACGAGGCCAAGAACGACCCCGAGCTCAAGCTCGTGGCTGGCGGCACCTACGACTCCTCCAAGGGCTGGTACATCCAGCCTACGGTCTACCACACCACCAACCCCGACCACCCTCTTCTGTCCCGCGAGCTGTTCGGCCCCGTCATCGTCATCCACACCTACAACGACGCCACCGAGGCCGACTTCGCCAAGATCTGCGAGAAGATCGACTCCACCAGCGAGTACGGTCTGACCGGCGCCGTCTTCGCGCAGGACCGCGAGGCCCTCCACCAGGCGGACAACGCGCTCCGCAACACGGCCGGTAACTTCTACATCAACTGCAAGAGCACCGGCGCGGTGGTCGGCCAGCAGCCCTTCGGCGGTGCCCGTGCCAGCGGTACCAACGACAAGGCCGGCAGCGGCAACCTGCTCTCCCGGTTCGTCAGCTTGCGGTCCATCAAGGAGGAGTTCGTTCCCACCTACAACGTTGCCTACCCCAGCAACGCATGATTATGAACAATGTCTATTATTTGACGATTGCTAGTTTGTTTGCATTATTGGCGTTGTGAAGAATCTGAGGGTTCGCTGCATTATATTTAGGATACCATGAATGAACAAATTTCAACATATAATCTATCTAACCAACACATCTAATATAAAATCAATGCATACACTTCTCCAAAAACTCCCGAGCACTCCACATAGCATCAGCAGCATACTGCTTAATCTCATACTCCCTCCCCTTCCCATCAGGCCCCGAATCAAACACCTCAACAGAAAACCACCCCCGAAACCCGGTTTTCAAAACCGCCCTCCCAACAGCCTCAACAGGCAAATACCCCCCGTCATACGGAAGCGGTCTAAACGCCTGACTCCACCTCGCACGCGGCCACTCCCCACGCACCCTCTCCCGGGGAACAGCCTCAACAGGCAAATACGCATCCGAAACCTGCAACAAATAGATCTTCTCAACAGGCACACAACCCACCAACCGCCGCATACTCTCTTCCAGCCGTTTATCCAGCTCACCGACAGACAGATCATCGACTCGCCCGGTGGAGGTCGTGGGGTCTCCCCATTCGAACCCGGCCGTCTGGAACGTATCCAGACAGAGCCCGATATTGGGTCTGTTGGTTTCGCGGACGATGCTCCAGATGTCACTCCAGGTCGGGGCGTGGGTCGACCAGGCCCAGTTTTCGTACGCGAGACGCATGTTTTTCGCGGCCAGGAGGTCGCACAGCTCGCGCAGGTCGCTTACGATGTTTTCTTTGCCTCCCTGCAGCTTTTCCAGGGGTGTGTCTGTTGACCCGACCTTTTTTTTATCAGTAACTTTGACAAGGCTATTGCTGGGGTGTGAATAAAGTGTACAATGTACGATGTACGATGTACAATGTACAATGTACAGAGAAAGAAAGAGGAAAGAAACTTAAGAAGAAAAGGAAGGAAAAACCTGCAACATGTCTGTCCCCACAGCATCCATAATCTCAATCCACCCTCTAGCTCTCTCGAATGCATGCTCCCGTTCCCTGGATCCGCGCGGCCAGCCCTCGAAGTTCGCGAACGGTTGCAGCATCAGCACCCTTAGGTGATATGCGTCGCAGAGTCGGCGGATGTCGTGCGCGGCGGTGACGAGCTCCGGGTAGTTGTCCGCGGCGATGGGGTGGCCGAGTAGATTTGCGCCGTGGGATTGGATGTCTGGGAAGGCCAGCTCGATGGCGTTGAAGCCTGCGTTGTGTAGGGCGGAGAGCTTCCGGGGTAAGGTGTCGGATTGGGTGCCTATTGAGCAGGTTGCGAAGGAGAGGGGGATCTTGTTTATTTCGTTTATTTCGGGCATTTTCTTTTCTTTTTTCTTTTCTTGTTCTTTATTACTAGTTTATTGAGTTGTTTTTCTAGGTTTTTGGGGTGGCTTTTATTCTTGTTGTATTGTAGTATATGTATGATGTAATGATGAGATGCTCCCTTGATCCACTTCGGTGACGTTGAACCATGATGTAATGCCCAATTGAACCTTTTAAGCGCGGACATTCTACGTCTGTTGTCTTTCTGTACACTAAATATTGACCTGACAATGGCAGATGAGCAATTCAAGCGCGTCGGCATCGTCGGCGCCGGCAACATGGGCTCCATGATGGCCTTTGCCTTTTCGGAGCTCGGTCTGGGCGTGTCCATCTGGGACGTAAAAAAGGAAAACGTGGACCAGCTTCTGGAAGCAGCCAAGGAGGTCAAAGGCCAAGGGAGAATCGAAGGATTCGGCGATATCGGCGAGTTCACCAGGAGCTTAGAGGGCCAGGGCACGCGCAAACTATTCATCTTTTCCATTACGCACGGAAACCCGGCCGACTCGGTGCTGGACCAGATCAAGCATACATTGAAGAAAGGCGACATCATCCTCGACGGTGGCAACGAGCACTACCGTCGGACAGAGCGGAGACAGAAAGAGTGCGCGGAAATCGGGGTGAACTGGATCGGGACCGGTGTTTCCGGCGGGTATCAGTCGGCTCGCCGCGGACCTAGCTTGTCGCCTGGGGGTGACGAGAAAGCGCTCGAGCTTGTTTTGCCCCTGCTGGAGCGCTATGCCGCCAAGGACCGCAAAACGGGCGCCCCCTGCGTGGCCAGAGTCGGCCCCGCTGGCTCGGGACATTTTGTCAAGATGGTCCACAACGGCATCGAAGGTGGCATGCTGTCGGCGGTCGCAGAAGCTTGGTCTATTCTTCACTACGGATTAGGCCTTGGTTATGACGAGATTGGCGACATCTTCTCAAAATGGAATGAGCAGGGTGAATTGCGGAACAATTTCCTGCTGGAGATTGGAGCAGAAATCTGCCACCGACGGAAATCCCCCCAAGGCGACGGCAGAGGCGAAGGAGTCGGCGACAATGGCGGGTTTGTCCTTGACGACGTTCTCGACAAAGTGGTGCAGGATGACGACAATACCGAGGGCACCCCCTACTGGTGTGTCATGGAGTCGGCGGCCCGTCATGTATCTGCCCCGACCATCGCAACGGGTCACTTCATGCGTATCGCCAGCGGCAACCGTGCCGAACGTCTACGAGTAGCGGACAAGCTTCAAGTGCCGAACCCGCAGTCGATCAATGTCCAGGACCGCGATCTCTTCATCGAAGACCTGCGACGAGCCGTATATAGTGCCTTCCTAGCCTCGTTCTGCCAGGGCCTCGAGCTGATTGCCCGGGCGTCCGACGACGAAGGATGGAACATCGACCTCGGCAAGTGCCTCCAGATCTGGCGCGGAGGATGCATCATCCAGTCCGAAGCCATCGCCGACCTCCTCCAGCCTCTGTTCGAGTCCGGCAAGCATTACACGAACCTGAAGGACGTCCCAGCTGTGGCTCGAGAGCTAAACCATAGCTTTGACTCGCTGAAGAAGATTGTGGTTGACGCCACTGTCTCCGACCAATACATCCCAGCAATCTCGGCAACATTGGAATACCTGAAGTATGCCGCTGGCACCACGCTGCCAACACAGTTCATGGAGGCGCAGATGGACTTCTTCGGAGCCCATTCATATAACAAACCCGGTGTGCCCGGAGAAGATCCAGGGCCGGTCAAGAAGGGACCTCATCATTACGAGTGGCGACCTGCTTAAATAATTAATCCTTGTATATAATAGCATATAGCACAGCATATATCGTATTGATAGTACATGAACTTCATAGTGGAGTAAAGTAGAGAGTAGAAGAGAAGAGTAGAAGAGAAGAGTAGAAGAGTAGAGAAGAGTAGAAGAGAAGAAAGAAAAGATAAGAAAAGTGATGCCTGAGTGCCTCACGAGCACGTGGGGATCTGATAAGCGGGGATTCCCAATCGGGTAACAAGCGACCCCGCCCTCCGAAATTATCGCAAAAATTGTTTTTATGAACCAGTTGCGTTGCATGTCATCTACATTTCTCCGGCACATCTCCTCCATCACCAAACCCTTTCGACGCATTGAATCCCCCAAGCAACTCGCAAAAAGGATGGCTGCTCTCCCTAACACCTACGCGGGTATGTCCATAATCCCCACCTCATACCAAGCACCAAACTGAATACAATACTAATCAAGATCATAGACCCCGTCCGCATCGCCGTCATCGGTGGCACCGGTCTGAGCGAACTCCCCGGCTTCACAAAGGTCGCATCCCTGGACGTCTCAACTCCGTGGGGCGCCCCCTCATCGCCGATCAGCATCCTGCACCACAAGTGCAGCCACAACAACCAGACCGTCGCCGTCGCCTTCCTCAGCCGCCACGGCGTGCACCACCAGATCGCCCCCCATGAGGTCCCCGCCCGCGCCAACATCGCCGCCCTGCGCTCCGTCGGCGTCCGCACCATCATCGCCTTCTCCGCCGTCGGCAGCTTGCAAGAGGAGATCAAGCCCCGCGACTTCGTGATCCCAGACCAAGTCATCGACCGCACCAAGGGCATCCGGCCGTTCACCTTCTTCGAGGGCGGAGTCGTCGCTCACGTCCCCTTCGGCGATCCCTTCGACGAGGGCGTCGCCAAGATCGTCAGAGCCTGCGGCCACAGTCTCGAGGGTGAGGGTGTCGTGCTGCACGACCGCGGCACCCTCGTTTGCATGGGTATGTCCCGTTACCACATTATCCAACCACTTTGCTCATCACCATGCAATTCCATATTTAATCATCATACTAACAGTCTACAGAGGGCCCCCAGTTCTCCACCCGCGCCGAGAGCAACCTCTACCGCTCCTGGGGCGGCAGCGTGATCAACATGTCCTGTCTGCCAGAGGCCAAGTTGGCCCGCGAGGCCGAGATCGCCTACCAGATGATCTGCATGTCCACGGACTACGACTGCTGGCACGCGTCCACCGCCGACGTCACCGTCGAGATGGTCATGGGTAACATGAAGGCCAACGCCCAGAACGCTAAGCACTTCGTCACCGCCGTTCTGGATGAGTTGGCTGCTGACAAGAACTCCGATCTTGTTCAGGCTAAGCATGTCGCGGGCTCTGTCAAGTTCGGTCTCAGCACTGCCCAGCCGAACTGGAGTCCTGAGGCTACTGAGAAGATGAACTGGCTTTTCCCTGGTTACTTTTAGATCTAGATCTGACAGATGAGGTGATAGAATAGTTGATTATGAGATATGAATAGACATTCTTGTGGAGGTATGGAACTATGGCCAACTAGATGAAGTTGTAAGAATGCTTGAATTTTTATGAAGATAGGATCTGTGGGATGTTTATATATACCATGCTGAGATCATGTAGTTGTCTTACTAAACTTAGGTTATACATATACACTGCTATATACTGATACACCCCCATAACTGTGTAATTGAAGCTATAAAAACTTTTTAATCAGATAATATCTTTATAATTATATTATTACAAAATCTTTTTAAAAAATATCTATTCTATTAACTAGATGTTAAAACTGTACTTTAAAAAATAGTTTAATAAAAAGGTCTGCAATATTTATATCTGAAAAGATATAATAAAATTTAATATTATTATTTTAAATTGTTTTATAAATCCAGTATATTATAATTTTAATATACTTAGATCTTATATACAGCTGGGCATTCTGAGTAAATTTAATAGTTAATATTAAATTAGTATAGATAATAAAAAATTTAATACTGCTAAATTTAACTTCTTTAAATATATTTATAATTTATTTAGTTTTTTTATCAGTAGTTAATACAGCTGTATATTCTATTTTATATATTAATAGACTGATAGTAGTCTAGAGTTTTGAGTTCTATAAAATAAAGTTATTTACTATTTTAAAAATATAGCTAGAAATTAATTTTTAAATATTTAAATATCTGATATAATCTGTATCTGTATAATTAAAGATTTTTTTTAACTATATAAATAAATTTTTATTATTTAAAAAAAGATTAAATTAAATTTTCTGATTAAATATAGAATATAAAAATTAAATTAAATATAATATTTAATTTAATAGACTGGTAGTTGAATAATATATATACTAAAATAATTTTTTAACTGAAAATACTAT
>ML742428.1:0-18446 GCA_009193465.1 Aspergillus avenaceus
AACTGCATAAGAAAAGTCCTTAAAAATAAAAATAAAATAATCTCTGGAGCTAAACAGTGAAGTCGCATTGACCCTGTGGAAAAGGTTATTCGCCGCATTCATCATTGTTTCTATGAGCCATGTCTGAATGACTTGTCCGTGGCTCTACTATATTGGATTTTCATTATTTCTGGCGGATTTTTCCCTCTATTTAATTGATCTTTTCTTTTTTCCCTTTTACTCTAGATTTAAGACAACTAAGGTTTAACCTCTTTATTTTTATTTTTATTTTTTTTAAAAAAAAAAACAATTTCCATATTCTTTCTTCCCTATTCAAGACAACTTTACTTAATAAACGTTTTTTTGACCTGCTTTGGCACCGAAACTGATTCTTTCCTCCAACAAAAACCTAACCACTGATCTCACCATTCTTCGACTCTGACACCACAACACCACCTTTACATCTATTTGGTACCTCAGGAGATACTGCTACACCTTTTCCAATCCAAAACCAGGACGATCATTATTACGTACATCAGCTAACTGGACGGGATCCCATTTTAACCCATCGATAGTGTGCCCGCCTTTTGGGGGCGCACGGTAGTCGTTCCATCCATAGCATTCTGTGACTAACAGCTTCACTTTTTTTTTTTTTCTTCTCTGTTCCTGTCTGGGTTAATCTCTACCGGAAGTCTGTGTGTGGAATCCGGGGAAGGAAAAGCTTTTTTTCTTTTTTTCTCTCTTTTCTCTTTTTTTTCTAATTTTCTTTTCTTTTCTTTTTTTTCTTTCCCTGACTGTCGGGTTTTTTTTCTGTGTCCCCTTAAGTTCCCCCCCCCCCTCTTGTCTATCTCCGGGACCCGAGCCCTACAAAGTTATATAGAGGTTTCCGCCGCCATGTCCTCCACCGCAGTCCCTCCCACCGCCCCCTCCGACAAATCCCTCTCGATTAGTCTTCCACCGGCTCATTCCGGAGAGACCTCTCCTAGTATTCAATCTCGCAGTTCTTCTCCTCATTCATCCGAGTGTTCGTCGCCCGACGGTTCGAGATCGACCAGTCGTCGCCGTCCGTCGGTTGGTTCGATCAAAGAAGACGTGGACGGTATGTCAACCAACTGAAGTCGATCGCATGGGGGGGCCGTCGTGCTGATGCAATTATGGGGTCATGACAGGCATTGCTCAATCCTTTGTGGACACGCACGTCGATCAACCCGCTCAGGAACCACCCAAAGCGAGCCCCGTCGAGATGCAGCAGACTCCCGACTTTTGCTGCCCCTGCGGTGGATTTTTGGGATGGAAGCAGATTAGGTTGGGTGGGAAAAGCCTGAGCAGAAGTTACAGTGACCTCCGGGCTCTCGGTAATATGCATGCCCGCGGCTGGGCCTGGGAATCGACTCCGCCGCCCGTAAAAAATCCGCCACCTACTAAGACCTTGCAGGTGGAACCTTCGAAGCCTCCTCCAGGCACATCTCGCCTGGAGAAACTGCCCCCTGAGGTGCTCGGTAAGTTCCCAATCTTTGGTTGTGGTGTCGTGCTCGGTTCACTGACTTCGCGATGGGATTAGACCAAATCATCTCGTGCTTGGCACTAGATGTTCCTCCAAACGGGTACACACCGCGAAATGTAGACCTGATCTCATGCTTGCTAACCTCCCGCACGTTGCACGCGGCCACCCTGAGTGTGTTGTACAGGAACATGACTTTCCCGCACTCGGTCATCTTCTCCAAGGCTCTCAACCATATGTCTCACTATCCCGCGTTGGGCACGCTGGTTCGTCGCCTCGATTTCTCCCACTTCACCTCGGTGGGATTAGGACGGACGAAGCAGATGAATGCCGAGATCCAGAACCTCACCTCGCGCACTTTGTTGAAGTGTCTCGACCTCTTGCCGAACCTGAAGGAATGCCTGCTGCAGGAGCATGTGGAAGGGGATCTCAGTGTCGAAGTCGTGCAGAAGCTGTTTACCGGCCTTCCCAATCTCTTCGCCGTGGATTTCTGTGGCTGTTCCACCCAGTCGTTCTCGGCCGTTTTCCAAGAGGCCCTGACCAGTGGACCGGGACTTCCGTTGACGCTGCCCAACCTGCGGCGCATCTCGCTCCACGAATGTAGCAGCCTTCCGGCATCGGTCTTTGAGACTCTCCTCCCGCGCTTGGTCAATCTGACGCACTTGGATGTCACACACACCCAGATCAGCGAAGCGGCCCTGTTCTCGATCCCGGAAACCGCAAGGATTACTCACCTGAGTCTGTCGCGCTGCACTCGTCTGCGCGGCTCAAAGGTCGTGGAGTTCTTAAGCACCCATCCGGCTGTGCGCGATTCATTAGTGTTTTTGAACGTGTTGACCGATCCCACGCGGTATCGACTACTGGAGGAGGACGATATCCACGCGCTACTTCCGAAACTGCCAACCTCCCTGCGCTCGCTCAACTTGGGTGGTGCGAAGGTTACCTCCGCTCATACGCAGGCCTTGATTCCCCTGACCAAGCATCTGGAGGAACTCGGATTGGGCTCTGCGGAACTGTCCGCTCAGGATCTGAACGCTTTCTTCACCCCGCCGCAGTCTGACAAGGATTCGGACGCATCGGTGCAGGAATGGGTCCCGCCCATGCTTTGTTATCTGGACCTGACCAAGGCTCCCCAGCTGTCCCTGGGAACCATTTTCAACTCCAGTGTGTGCTTGTTGCTGTCTCAGCAGAGCTACCCACTGCAGGTCATCGAGTTCCACGAGAAACTCATTGCTCCTTTGCGCGAACGAACCAAGAACGCGAGAACTTCTCTCGGGTGGACGGTGCGGGAACTGGGCCGTCGGGGATGGTACGTCCGAGACCCGGCCTCGATGCCTGCTCAGGCCCCCGATGACGGCTCGCGCTCCTGGAAAATGGGTGCGAGATGGTGGGGCATGAAGAAGATCCCCGTTGCCGTGGGGGATGTGGGCGGTATCTACGGCCACTATATGTTCAAGAAATAAGGATGGGATGGAAATGGAGACATGTGTGTTCCTGACGGATTATCTTTATTTGGATGCATGATTATACCCTGCTATGTTGGTGGTGGCATTATCTGTTTTATTGTTTTTTTTTTTTTTCTCCATGTTATATTCTCTCCTCTGATGGGCGCTTCTTGTTTGGCTATATCCGGGCAAATTGTACAAGGGAGCATGAGCGACAAAAGTCGGGTGAAGTTGTTTTTCTTGCCTCATGGTTAGCTTTTGCTTGAATTGTCTGCATAGCGGGAGCCTGTCGATTTGTGGACTATCCTTGTTATTGTTTTTCTGTGAGCGGTTCGGTTTCTCTGCGTGGTCTGTTGTTGTGTGACGGCGTTGCGATATCCCCATTCTTCGATGTTTGGTTATTTTGTTTTAGTTCATTGTTTGGGCAGGGAGTTTGAGGGTGTAATGAAATGTTATTTGATCTGAATTTTTTTTTTTTTTTTGTTCTTTTGTTATTGTTTCCTACAGGTAAAAATAGTAGTCAAGTACAAAGAATCAAAGAAATAAGGTCATCCTTAGGCAGAGATTAGGGTGCAACGGACACGTGACGATGATGCAAAAGTTCGGCGGGCGGAGAGCTTCTTCTTTCTCCGTCAACTCTCTTTCTCTCCCCCCACCCCTGTCCCTTGCTCTGTGAAGGCTGTGTCCTTCCCGCGATCTTCTCCCTTGGGATTTGTATCTCCCGATGGGTCGATCCCCATACGCCGCCCAGGACAGTGGACGCTGTCGAGTTCGAAGATGGCACCTCCGAGCGGGTCGGCGGCATACAAGAAGAAAGATGGCACCCTGACCATGTCCCAGGATCGCCAGTCGGTCTCTTGGATCCCGTCGGCTGGTGGTGCAACCGGAGCTATCACCCTCTCTGTTGCTCAGATTACCAGTGCGTATCACCGGTTGCCCTTCTTCCCCCCTCTTTGCTCTCTTTTTGCTTTTCTGGAGCTCTTGGATAAAAATTTAACTAACTGCTATGAGCAGACTTGCAGCAAACACCCGCCAATAATCCTAAAGTCATGTTGAAAATATTCGTCCTCCCTCCGAACACACCGGCTAGCTCTCCCGAACAGTATGTTTTCAATTTCACCGCTGGGGCAAACGCGCGCCCCGAAGCGGATGCCATTAAAGATGCCCTCAGCGCCGCTATCCAAGCAGCCAAAGCCACTCCGACAGCCCCAACCCCGTCGCCTGCTCCGCCGACGGGCGAAGGTATGTCAACGGCCATGGCTTTTGCAACTGCGGTCTCGTCAAAGACCACTTGGGACGACGACAAGCGACTGAAAGGTGATGTGGAATTACAGCAGTCGTTACTCAAAGTGGATGCGAACCTGCAGCGCATGTTCACGGAGTCGCTTCACACCAAACCTGATTCATTGACCGCGGGCCAGTTCATGTCGCAGTTTTGGTCTAATCGCCTGCATCTCCTGCGCGCTCATGCGATCGAGCGAGCACAAACGAGAGGATCTTACAACGTGCTGTCGACCCTGAAGCCGCGCGTAGAAGACAACGTGACCAAGTTAAATATCAGCAAAGAGCAAATCCAATTGATCTTCAACCAACACCCTCTCGTTAAGCGTGTGTACGATGAGAATGTGCCCAAGCTGAGCGAGCAGCAGTTCTGGTCCCGCTTCTTCCAAAGTCGACTGTTCAAGAAACTGCGTGGAGAGCGTCTTTCGGAGACAGATCCCACGGATCTGGTCCTGGACAAATACTTGAAGGCAGATGAACACGGTAACTTGCCGCGAGAAGGCCACGTTCCGAATTTCCTTGATCTGGAGGCCAACGAAGGGAACCACAGTCAACGCCAAGGGAACCGTCCAGATGTGGATATGAGATGGTCCGCGCCAGACAAGGTGCCGATCATCCGGTCGTTGAATAGTCTCAGTGAAAAGATCATGGCGAATGTCGCGCCCGCTGACGGTGACCCGCATGCGCCAATTGGCATGGACGAGGACACCTATAACGAGCTGCAACTGCGTGATTTGCGCGGCGACGAGGAACAAAATCGCATCCTTCTCAACATCCGGGACCAAAGCCGGTTCTTCTCGGGTGGCAAGGCTTCAGAAGACGACCAGAAGCGATTGTTCGACCAGCAGGATCCCGCCAAGATCTTGAGCGATCTACGCCAAGACGTGGCACGAAACCTACCGGATAATGGAACGGCGCCACTGGGTAGACTCGTGGAACCGGAGGAGCTCGATGACGGGGACGAGAAACAGTCCAGCCAGCCGGGATCTCGGGCCGCTCTACAAAAGGCGTCGGCGCAGATCCTCGACGCTATTCGAGACCGCCGGACACAGATGGAAGTGTCGTCAGCGTCCAACACGTGCGGGCTGTCGACTGGCCTCTACGACCGCATGACGTTAACGCACGCCACCACGACGGAGTTCCTGCATCAGTTCTGGCAGGCGTTCTTATCCGGGAACCCCGAGCGCGCACCGGAAATCGCGTCGCTCGTCGAGTCCCTGGGTCGCGCCATGGAGCGCATCAAATCGGTCGCACAGGATGCAGAGGCCGAGCGCCAGGTAGAAGTGAACCAGGTGAAGCGCCACGCGCGAGAAGTGCTTGAAGCGACGGGGAAGAAAATCCGACTCAATCTGTCGAGCATCCCAGGCGGCGAGAAGGCCGTCATGCAGCTTCTGGGGCCGACAGTACGCGCACTCGAAACCGCGCAAACAAAGTACCAGACCGCCTTGGCAGAAGAGATGAAGGAGAACCCTAATGTATGATAGACATATAAAAATAATATTCTCTAAGTTATCGAGTTTAGCGTATGCTGTAAGCAAACTGCATATCATGCATTACGGAGTAACCGTATACCCTCGCTTCCTTGTGGTTTATAATTAGTAGAATAGTAATCTATAACAGCTGGAATCCAATTTCTATTATTCGTACAGCTAATTAAGACATGTCAGCTCTGTCCAGGGAAGATAGGGAATAACATTTGGCCAACTCATGATCGTTCGAAGACAGATCGTGATGGCAGACTCTGGCTTGTTGAACAATAGAAAATATACTCTTACAGTTTACTAGAGTGCCTAGTAACTATTTGGCCAATCGGTGTAATTATTCTTCCGCGTCTCGAATTTGTTCCCATTGTGGTATAGTAGATAGATAGAGTTAAGTTATCGGCATGCCGACCCACAGCCTCGGCCCGCAACAAGCAACTTCAAGTCCTGTCACTGTCTGTCCACTGTCGCACCAAACCTACCTTTCAACCTCACCATCACCCTCACCCCATAATCCAGTTAGAACCAGAATAAGGGGAAAGAAAAAAGAAAAAAGAAAGAAAAGAAAGAAATGCAAACATCAGGCCTAACAAACACCCCCCTCACAAAAACCCTCCTAATCTACCTCCTAACAACCAGCATCGCCCTCTCCATCCTCGACATAAAACACCTAGCCGCGATACACATCTCCCCGCACATCCTCCTCTACGCCCAGTACTGGCGTCTACTATCATGGCAACTCCTCGGCTTTACCAATTCCACGGAGGCGCTGTTCGCAGCTATGCTCGTTTACCATTTACGCGTTGTTGAGCGCGCCTGGGGGGGGAGGAAGGTTGCTGTATGTTTCCTTCTATCTTCTATCTTCTATCTTTCTATCTTTCTATCTTTCTATGTCTTGTTTTTTACCTTTGAATTTATAAATATTTACATGGGAATATGCTAATGATGACAATGACGACGGTAGACATTTCTATTAACGACACTGCCGTACACGACGCTTTTACCCCCTCTTCTTCTAATACTCTTGATAAGACCGCTCTCGTTGACGAGGATGAATTACCTCCCGGCCGGTCTGACAAGTACTGTTTTTGCACTGTTGGCGCAGTATCATGTTGAGATTCCGTGCACGGTTCGGTATACTATCTCTACCTCTACTTCTTCCTCCGGTGCAGGTGCAGGTGCAGATGCAGGTGCAGGTTCTACCAGCGACACATCTTCTGGACCGAGTTCTACGTCCAGTCCTGGGTCAGGATCCGAGTCGAAATCGCTGACGCTTCTCTTCTCCGATAAATCCACGACTTACTTGATCGCGGCGCAGTTAGCTCTGTCCCAGTTTCCGGGGAACCTGGTCCCTGCGCTTATAGGGTGGTTTGTTGGGTTGGCGTGGCGGATGGAGATTTTGCCCGGGTCTGGCGGTGGGTGGAGGGTGCCGGCTTGGGTGGTTGGGGAGAAGGAGAGGGTTGTGGGGTCGGGGAGGTATGAGGATTTGAGGAGACGGTTGGAAGGGGAGGCTGCTGCTGTTGAGGCTAGTGGGGTTTCTTCTTCTTCTACTTCTGGTTCTGCGGGGTTGAGTAGGAGGGGATAGTATTGTTTTGGTTTTATGTTGAAAGAGATTGGTGAGATTGAAAAGATAATGGCCATTTTATATAGTGGTCTATGTTAAGTTCTGTACAAGTATTGTTATCCCTTTAATGCCTTTTTTCTGCCCTATCGTCCGCTTCGACTGCGTCGCATGTTTTCCTTGCACTCGTTACAGTACCATTTTACTGTGTCTGTTAGTAGTGTTTGCTATATGATGGTAGATAGACTCACCATTCTTCCCCGGTGGTTTCGTCAGCCCCACGCAGGACAGGTGGAACCATTCCCTGGGACATGCGTCGTTGTCGCATGCCACCATCTCGCCGAAGCTGATCTCGTTGCAGTAGCAGTACCGCGGCTCGCCTTCCTCGTCCTCGTCGTCTCCCTCGTGGTAGGATTCTTCCTCCTCGGACGCTGCGCGCTGCTGCACCACGGGCGCCCCGCCGTTCTTCTTATGCGATCGCTTGGCCGGTGCCGTGTCGGTACTCCGTGTCGGGCGGACCCGCTGTGTTGTCTCTGTGAAGGTGGCCAGTACTGGCGTTGAGGTCTTCGATGACCTGCCCTTGGGCGCGGGATTTGAGGCGGGGGGCGCCGGAGCTTCCCCGGGCTCGATCGATTGGGTGGGCTTGCCGTCTGTGTCTTCGCGCTTGGCACTCGCCGGTACGGCCGTCTTCGGTGCGGTGGGCTCGGCGGCCTCACCTTCCATTTCTTGTTGTGTCTCTGGGTTGGGAAGAGGCACGGTTTCCAGTTTTGGAGTCTCCTTCGGCGTCGCTCTGGTGTCTCCCGTTTTATCTAGATGACGATTGTCGTTAGAGGGTAATGTCGGCGTTGGCCAGGTATCAGAAGAGAACATACTATTGTTAGATACGCGATTTGATGCCGATGATGAAGGTCTTTGGCGGCCGTTCGTCGCGGGACCGGAGTTTTGCTGCACGCGCGAGGACTGTGGCCGGGTCGTTGCGCTAGGGCCCGGACTTGCTGCACTTCGTGGGATGACAGCGGCCCCCACAAGAGGGGATGGTGCTAGTACAGGGGAGTCTGCGACAGAAGCAGCGGCGTTGTTCCTATTACCCATTAGATTAGCCGTCTAGCAAACCGTAACCAGGCTCAAGATGACATACCTCTTTCTTGCGGCCGCAGAGTTTGCGTTGGGCGCTCGTGATCTCTTCTTGGTAGCGTCGGGGGCATCTTTAGATGCAGCACGCCCGGAACTGCCGGCGCCGCTCGCAGACCGTTCCATTGTTGTCGCCGTGTCCACAGGCGGTGGTCGTTCGACTTTGCGTCGCTTCGTCGGACCCGAGCCGCCACCCTGAGCATGGCCAACGGCAGACGCATCGTTCGCCGCACCTCGCGACTTGCTGGATTGTCCCTTACGAGACCCCGTGCGACCGTCCTCGAAATCACCATCAGCATTGGTCCGGCGTTGCTTACGGGCCATCACAGCTTCCCGTCTCGCCTCACTCCGAGAAGCAGCCTCTGCTTCCTGGAGCGCATGGGCCAAATCCTTATTGGACGCAGCCTCGCGGCGGGGCCGTTCATTGGTTGCGGTCTTCACAGCGTTTCTGTTCGAGTATGCCCAGTGTGTAAGACTGCCCAAGCGTGCTTCTTCGCTGATTTCGCCGGCAATGAAGGGAAATATCGTATCGAGGCGCAGCAGCTGACGGTCTAATTCATCGTTCGCATTAGAAATAACATGGTTTTTCTCATCCGCGGTCATCATGAGATCCTGCAGGGTCTGCCGTACGCGGCCGAGCATAATCCGCCGGTTGGTACTATCTTGGGAGTCGGGCGCTTGCGAAATGCCCTGTGCGGGTACGTAGAAGCTTAGTATTCAACCCGTGACTCAAACGCCCAGGGTCTGGTACCTACCCTGGCCAGAAGATCTTCCTGTGACGCCCCCACATTGTTGGGCGCGGGATTTGAGGAGGGGGATGCTTGTAGCTCGGACGAAGTCTTGAGTAACTGTACAAGATTGTCCTCTAGGGCCCACGCCTTAGCGTCAACCTCTTTTAGTAGCGAATTGTGGCGGCGAAACTCTCGTGGGAGGGCGGTGATGGCGTCGGTAAAGTGAGTGAGGGCAGGGTAGAAGCCGTGAGCGACCGGCGGAGTAGGAGGCGTGTCGGCCATTGACGAATGGCCATAGGCAAAAGAGGAACGTCCGAGGGTCTTGGATGTGCGAGATGGATTGGTCCTCGTCTGGCGCGCTGATTGCCGAGAGTTTACAGCCGACGAAGGAACAGTGGAGGTCATGACGACAAAGTCGGCAGTCAGCCAGACGGTAGCTTAATCGGGGAGCAAGAGACCGTCAGGGATGAAGATTAAGCGACAATGCGAAGGCAGCATGAGAGAGTGGAACGAAAAACGATGAGAAGTTCGGTGCGGAGAAATGGACCTCATTTGGCCCTTTCCCCTTTGGGCTGGGGCTTTGTCAGGTGATGGGTTCACAGCCTCAGGCGCACTTCATGATGTCATCCTGTATTTTTGTGTTTTTTTTCTCTCTCTTTTTTTTTTTTTTTTTTTTCTTTTTTCTTTCTTTTTTTTTTTTTTTTTTTTTTTTTTTTTTTCTTAGTTACGCGCACTGTTTTTTTTTTTTTTTTTTTTTTTTTCTGTATTTTCTGTATCCGGTATTGTACCTTCATCAATGCATTCTCTAAATCTAGCTGAACTACTATTTTTTTTTTATAACCTCCGACAAAGAAATGTTGTATATCAATTCTTAATTTACAGACACAAACACATTGGCTAGGTATAAAAATGAAAAATAGGAAGACCAATCCCAACCTTCCTGGCACACACAGCACGACTTGTAGTATAGGAGTCACATTATGCCGGCAACAAATGGAAATTCGTACAAAAGAGACGGAAATGCGAACGTTGACCGCCCCGTCTGAACAAACAAGAAAATGCTTCTACAACGGAGAGCAGACTCCGCTCTAAAACCATCCCACACGCTTACTCACCCTTCAACCGGTCCTGGTGGACGGAGAAGGCCTCCTCCAGGAACTCTTGCTCTTCCTTGAGATGGACGCTCTTGAGACCGGAGGCCACGGAAGCGCTAGGAGCGCGACCGGCGTAGAGCACGTGGCGGCGGTTGTGGTGTTCGGTCTCGTTAAGGAGAGTCTCAATACGGGGCTGGGTGTAGCTCCAGGCACCGGCGTTCAAAGGCTCCTCCTGGCACCACACAATGTTGCGGGCGTTGGGGTAGCTGTCGAGGTTCTCCTTCAGCTGAGCCCAAGGGAAGGGGTGGAGCTGCTCAACACGAGTGATGGCGGTGTTACGGATGCCGTTGGTCTCACGGTGCTTGAGCAAAGTGGCGTACACCTGTCCAGAACAGAGAATGACACGCTCAATCTTCTCCGGCTCGTCGATAGAAGTGCCGTGAGCGTGGTCAGGGATGATCCACTGGAAGTGGGAGTCACCGTTGAAACCCTCAATGTCAGAGCGGGCAATAGGGTGACGGAGGAGAGCCTTCGAGAAGAAGATCACGAGAGCTAACAATCACGGTTAGTTTGACACACTTCCCAGAAACCAAACGAAGGGGTACATACGCTTGCGGAATTGACGGTGGATCTGGCGACGCAAGATGTGGAACAGGTTAGCAGGGCTGGTCATGTAGGCAATCTGCATGTTGCAGTCCTGGTGCTGGCGGTCAAGCTTGTCAGCAGAGGGGAACATGCGGGGCTCCTCGTTACAGAGCTGCAACCAACGCTCCATTCTACCCGAAGAGTGCTCGGGACCCTGGCCGTCATAACCGTGGGGCAAGGAAATGACGAGACCAGAGCGCTGCAGCCACTTGGATTCTCCGGAGGCAATGAACTGATCGATGATGCACTGAGCGTTGTTGGCGAAATCACCGAACTGCGCTTCCCACATCACGAGAGAGTTGGGCGAAGTCAGGGAGTAACCATACTCGAAACCAAGGCTGCAAAAAAGAGTCAGTCTTCGCGAACAGATGATGATAAAGCAAGAGTAAACTTACGCTCCGAACTCGCTCAGAGAGGAGTTAGAGATGGCAAAGGTGCCCTGACCCTCGGAGATGTGCTGCAGGGGAGTGTAGGTGTTCTCGGTCTCCTGGTCGTGCAGGACGGCATGGCGCTGGGAGAAGGTACCACGCTCAACATCCTGACCGGAGACACGGACATGGTAGCCCTCAGAAACAAGGGAACCGAAGGCGAGAGCCTCAGCGGTAGCCCAGTCGATGTTCTTACCCTCATCAACAGCCTTCTTGCGGTTGGACAGGATACGCTTGAGGTTGCGGTGCAGAGTGAAGCCATCAAGGTTACCGCTAACCTTGTCAGCAATGTGCTTCAGCATTGGGTCTTCGACACCAGTGGGAAGGTGAGGCAGAACCTCAGTGGCCAGCTCCTTGGGAGACTTGAATCCGTTCCAGGCGGAAGTAAGCCACTCCTTGCCGGTAGGCTGGTAGTCCTTGCTACGGTCGAAGCTGTCGTTGAGCATGCCCCAGACCCACTTCTTGTGCTCATCGATGTCCTCCTTGGTGAAGGTACCCTCGGCAATCAGCTTCTCGACGTACTTGTCAAGTTGGGCCTTCTGAGCCGCGATGCGCTTGTACATCAGAGGCTGAGTGAAAGAGGGCTGATCGGTTTCGTTGTGACCCTGCTTACGGTAGCAAACGATGTCAATAACGACATCACGCTTGAACTCGGCACGCCAGTCGGCGGCAACCTGGCAAACATAGTTGACGGCTTCAACATCGTCACCGTTCACGTGGAAAACAGGAGCATCGATCGACTTAGCGATGTCCGAGCAGTAAGGGGTCGAACGAGCAAAGCGGGGATCGGTGGTGAAACCGATCTGGTTGTTCACGATGATGTGGATGGTTCCTCCAGTGGAGTAGGCGGGCAGGGAGTGGAATCCCATGGTCTCGTAAACGACACCCTGGGCAGCAAAAGCGGCATCACCGTGCAGCAGAACACCCATAGCGGAGTTGAAATCCTTCTCATCATCGTTGTAGTGCTGGATGGAACGAGTCTTTCCGAGCACGACGGGATCCTCGGCTTCCAAGTGAGAGGGGTTGGCGACCAGAGAGAGCTGGACACGCTTGCCGGAGGGAGTAGGGCGCTCGAAGTTCATACCCAAATGGTACTTGACGTCACCGGAGCCTTCGTCAGAGGGCTCGGTAGAGCCAGCGAACTCGCTGAAGATGGACTCGTTCGGCTTGCGGACGACGTTGGAGAGAACATTAAGACGACCACGATGGGGCATACCGATCACGATGTCCTTGATACCATAGTCGACACTGCGGTCAATCAAAGCCTTCATACCAGGGACTAGGGATTCACAACCCTCAAGACCGAAACGCTTGTCGTTGGGGAACTTGGTGGCCAGGAAAGATTCAAAGCTGTGACTCCAGATCAGGCGGTCAAGGATGCGGCGCTTGTCATCGACGGAGTAGTTGTAGGGCTCAGGGATCTCAAAGCGGTCACGAATCCAGTCGCACGGCTTGCGGTCGGGAATGTGAATGTATTCCACACCGTAAGAACCACAGTAGATCTTCTCACAGGTAGCAACAATCTCGCGCAAGCTCATCTTCTTACGGCCCTCGGTAGCGAAACGGGGGAGAATACCGGGACCGAGAGTGAACTCCTCATCGAGGTCGCGCTCAGTGAAGCCGTAGTGATCAAGCTCGAGCTCCTTAGGTCTGCTGTAGCCGAAAGCCTCAGCCTCGCCACGGATACCCAGGGGATCGATCTTAGCCTTGTGATGGCCACGGGCCTGGTACGCGCGAACCAGCAGCTGCACCTTCAGGTGGTTCGTGACATCAGTGCCGGCAGCCATGCCCAGACCTGCTCCGGGCATTTCTTGGGGAACACCACCGGTCGGGGTCGGAACAAGGGTCGGGGGAGGCTGGAAGGCCTGGGAGACGGGCATGTTGCCATCCTCCATGTTCTTGAAGTAGGTTTGCCAAGAGATGTGCACACTTGACGGGTCCTTCTTCCACGCAATGTACATCTCATCAATATAGTTCGCGGTGTTACCCGACAGGAAGGAATCATTAGGGTCCTATAGATATCGGGCGCGTTTCGCGCGCGACAGGTTAGTCGACTTGAGCCTACTGGCAGATATCATACTCATGGAACGTCAATAGCTTACCACACCCTTACTTGTGTCCTCCGCAGAGACCGCATAGCTTCTTCTGCCGTTAGACAAACGGTCGACGACGGCGAGAGGCCGTCTTGTGCTGAAGCCAAATTTTGAGCTCTGACTGGAAGAAGCATTTCTAACAGTGGAAGCAAGAGAGAGAGACCTCCTGCAGGTTGGGCTGGCGGCACCGCGCAGCATACCGCTGCCGGTAGCCTTCAGGGCTGAAGTACGAAACATTGCGGGATTTAATTTTTTTTTTTTCAACGTCAACAAAAAAATTGGAGAATTGAAACCTGAGTATTGGACGTCTCTAGTAAAAGGTCGTTCAAGTCCGGAAATCGATAGAAATGCAAATGCAATCTAGTAACCTACAAGAAAAATAAAAATAGCAGTTAGCATGTTGTCAAGCCAAACAACTTTGCTTGGGTCAAGAATTTCTCAAGCGGACCAAAGGAAAGACGCACGATGTGTCACGGAAACAGGTGTCGACTAGTATTGCCGTAGCACCTGCACAAAAACGGGACTCATCAGAGAGCGCACTCTCAATAAAAAACCAAAAGTCCAGGAAGGAGTGGTGTTTGGGGGGGGAGGGAGGTGTAGTAAGGTTGCCAGAGAACCTGTGCTTCGGGAGACAGGAGAGAACAAGAATGGGCACAGCAACAAGAGAGAATGAGAGAGGGTTTACCGAGTGTACGGCTATGACGGCCTGAGGCTGTGGCTGGGCACCTGTTCCCTTCCCAGGAGAAAAGCCACGTTGCTGACTCAGGCCCCTTTTCGAAGGAGCACGGGGTCAAGTGATTGAGTAATTGAGTAATTGGAACTGCAACAGCGGGCCGAAGTTGGCCGGATGCAGTGTAATTTGTCGCACCGCCACACCTGACCGGCCGGGTATGACCATTTCCCGGTGCGGGTTTTTGCGGATGACCGGCGGCCTGGCCAATCAGGCATACGTCATTAGCTGAATCGAATCAATCAAGATTCAAAAGACAAAAAAAAAAAAAAAAAAAAAAAACAAAAAAAAAAAAAAAAAGAAAAAGAAAAGAAAAGAACAGAAAAAGGAAGCAAAGAAAAATAGGAATGTCTACCAAAATCTTTTTCTTATTATATTCGCAGTTGCATCAAGAACGGGTAGATGCCATATAACATGCACAAAAGGTAATCGATCATCTTATCATAACAGTGGTACAGATTCTCGCTTTCGGAGGCACATCTCTCGGAGCATTAGAAGGATATAAGTCGACAGTAGGGGACCAAAAAAAAAAAAAAAAAAAAGAAATTATGTAAATCGAGTAGGAGGAGACACTATATATATACTATTGTAACGCCCAGGAAGATTAGTTGTAGCCGGGGTTCCGGAAATTTGGAACAGTCGCCAAACGACCCCGGTTACAGGCTTTCATTCACCTTCAACACGAGTGTGTTGTGGTGCAGGATTGTGAGACGGCCCCCACCTGTCAATCGGGGATTCAGTGCTGCTGGAGCCCCCAAAGGCATCCGGAGGAGCTGTATAGACGGTGGGGCTGACATCGGAAAGGCCAGTGAAACTACCTCGATTAGATGATGTATGGAGATGCGGAGGTGGGCTGCCGCTGCTGCTGCGCAGGCTTCCATTGCTTCCACCCCAGGCGCCTCGTCGGAGCTTCATCAATGCGCTAAGCGACATTTCGTCTTCAATGCTGCCCATGTCCACGAGCTGTGCAAGCCCAGGGCTCGGCAGAGGATTGCCATGTGCTGTTCCGTGGGCAGCTAACGAGATGACTGAATTGCGCGTGCTCCATTCGCTTCGCTCAGTAATAGGCGTCAAACTGGGCTCTCGGAATTTACCACGACTGCTGAAGCTGCGAGTGAGACCTTCAATCCCACGCGGCCCGAAATACCCGCCATTTGTGAGCTCAGACACAGAGTTCCCGTGTGCTTGCGCGTAAAAACCGAACTCTTGCCCGTAGAACCCTTCATCGTCATTCTCTAGTGCTTCCGCATTGGCAGCGGCAATGATAGGATCATCGTATAGAGCATCGTCGTTATCGTCGTAGTCGAAATCTTCAAATACTGAATCGAAACCTACGGCATCAACCTGCTGGCTCAGGTGACTATCGTCAGACACCAGCCCTGAATGAGAATCCATAGTCTGCGGAACACTCTCTTGGTCGAGGGATTGTTCGCTGGCACTGAGTCTGCGTCCAAATCTATCATTGGTGGCCGCGTCATTAGCTGCCATGGCCAGAGCGTTGTGTAACGCCTCCAGATTATGCTCCGATAAAACACCACCATGCGACTTGGCGGGTTCGATGTTGAGTAAATCCTCATCGTCCTGACCGTACCCCTTGGGTGCCACTTCTCGGTAGGTACTCGCCATGCTTGGGGCGTGCTTTAGACTACTGTTATGGCCCATCAATGTGTTATATCCAGGTTGGGCTTCACCGGAATCTGGTACAGACTCTTCCTTGGTAGAGGCCACGCGTGCAGGTACCGTTTTGCGATCATACAAATGGCTGGTCTCGTCATCAAAGAGCGACTCGTCAAAGGTCTCGCCTTCTACCTCGGCGCTGAGGTCACCGAACTCTCCGTCATCAAAATACAAGTCATCCCCGTCGTCATCATCCAGTATTTGTGACGTACCAGGGTGGCTATTGGCGGGCATCTGTGGAACTGCCGAGAAGGACGGCGGCAAGGAGTTGTCAGGTGGGTTTTCAATTTTAGGGCCGGTATCCAGGCTATCCGTGGTCATCTCAAGGTTTTTCTCGAGCGCATGCGGAAGAATATCATCGTTAGGGATGTCTGTGGCAGGCGCTAGCTTCGGAGTAAGAGGGCTATTCGGGCTAGCGATGACAGGAGACAACCCAGGAGCGAGCCACGACTTATTTAGAATGTTCCCTGGGCCGGAGAAGTCGTTGAACTCGTCTTCATCATCCGCATCTACATTGACGCCAGGAATCTTCTCTTCAAAGTCATACATGTCGTCGATGAAATCGTCGTCAAAGTTGTCACCATCGTCACTCAAGTCACCTTCTAATCGGGCCTTGGCTCGTCGCGCAGCTTCCTTTTCTTTGTGTTTCTCTTCCAGAAGCTTTTCCTGGGTTGAGGATTCAACACCATTCATATCAAAGCTAAACCGAGATGCATTGCTCTTGAGATGCTTCGGTAAGCCCAAAGGTTGGTGTGGTACGCAATCAACATTATCTGCATCTAGTGGCACAGCTGTTGATGGGCCCGTGTTTGCTGACCCAGATTGAGGGCCCGGGCTCGCCGCGTTATTGTTCACTTCACCACACTCCACACCATGTTCCGGAATACTTGACGGGAGATTCCTTGCAAAGATGGGAACAGACGGTGTATCAGTATCAGGATGAGACAGATTAGTTAAGAGGGAAGATTGTAGGTAGGCCTTGTTCTCAACCTGCAGTGCATTTTGGTTATCCTCAAAATGTTCCCGGAATACCGGAGAGTATTCACTATGTCTTTTTCTCTGGTCCTGTGCTAAAGCAGTTACCTCATTACTATGAGCCGGTATACCATTTGTTGAAGGAGACGATTCATGAGAACTGTGCCGATGGGTTGTTCCATGGAGAAGGACCGGTGCTGCGGACAGATTTCGGCGGGGTCGAGGAGCAGAGAAATCATGAACAATATTTCCACGGATTCTAGGGTCATAGTCGTCTGGGATAGCCGGGATCACATTGCGAGCTCGTATGTTCGTGTCTTCCGTACGCATCCCTGTTAATTGAGATGAGCGCCTGCGGGCCAAGAGCGACATCGGGTTCAAAAGGTGAAGCATTGTTTTCCCAGATTTATGGGGTACATGGTCAGCAGAAGCATCTCGATCCCCTTGCCGTCGACTAAATGTATTATCGTGTTTTTGGTCCTTGCGCGCTGTCGTTGTCTTCCCAGAGGGCAGATCGTCGGGGGTTGCCTTGACGCGGAAATGGCTCGATGGCGCCATGTCGGGGGTCGACGAACGTTTCAAAAGACTGTCAGAGGGCTGGGAATGAGGGGTCAAGAGTCCTTTGCCGAAAGAGAGTCGAAAAGGTGAGTTCGGCTTGGAGGAGTCGCTTTCAGTGAGATCCGGGCGCGATCCAACGACGGATGGGTGTGAGGCATTCGATTGGGAAGTGAGGGATAGGCCTTGTTCGCACTCTTCGGGACTAGAATGTGGGTGAACATCTTTTTCGGAGGAGGATGACGGTACTGCAAGGGTGGCCGACGAGGATGACGGAGCGTTGATCGCAGTGGATGAGATTGCGACATTGCCTTTGTTCAAGTCAACTTCCGAAGAATAATTGCTCAGCGCTTGAGTGCCTAGCCTCGGTGCGACAAAGGTCGAAGGCAGCGCTGCTGAATTAGGGATCACTGGGAGCTGGGGGGCGTTGGTGGTACCGTTCGTTTTCGCAGAAGAGACGGGGGAGGCGCTCGACCGGCGATGATCGCGGCGCCAGTAAGAGAAGACCGTGGAGGGTGGCATGATGGTCTCAATCAATGATAATAATAATAATAATAATTTCAAATAAAAAGCGCCCCCACTAAAACTTGAGTTTTGTTTTCTTTTTCTTCTTTTTGAATGAGCGTATGCTCTATTCAAAGCTGACAAAAATCTTCCATGACGCTCTGCTAGTTCCCTTTCTCTCTCTCTTTCTCTCTTAAAGGCAAGATTCACATAAAACTTGCGTGGGGCTAAGTTTAATTAGATTTGTCTCACACGGACATTGATCGGAGAATGGATTTTGAAGAAGAAAATGATTGAGTAAAGATAGATAAGAGTTATAGTGATTGACAAAAATTCCAACAAAGAATAGAAAACTTAAAAGGAGTATCACGGCACAGGTTCAGGTGTAAGAAGAGAGAAGTAAATGTAAGTAATTGTTAGTAAATGTCAGGAACGGGAATGTCTCGCCTTTCCGAATGCGGATGCCAGTTGACCCTGGTGGATACATTTGTGTTTTTTTTTTAATTCTTTTATTTCCACTGGAACTACATGAGGGTCAATTAAAAAAAATTTTCGAAAAAAAAAAAGAAGTCGAGGAAAACTTCCCCTTGGCTATTTTTTTTTTTCTTTCTTTTTCTTTATCTTTTTTCTTTTTT
>ML742429.1:0-18314 GCA_009193465.1 Aspergillus avenaceus
AAAAAAAACTACCCGAACAATGGAAAACAAAACTGCTCTCCGGACAATCTCTTATATGCTCAAACACCCTCCTAAAGATAGGGGCCGAGATCTCCATAATCCCCACATACATCTTCACAAACCCCGATGCAGCCTGATCGCCTTGCTCAAAATCTCTAAAATCGATTTTTCCAGGGTCCCGTGTGTATGGTTCCCAGATGATTTCAACCCCATCAATCACTGGAGCGGGCGATTTAGTACGCTCATCCAGTCTGCGCAGGTCAAAGACAGTAGTTATGTTTAGATCGTGAAGGGCCGATTTGCCCTGGTCTGAGATGCTTGATAGCACGCCGGAGCGGTAGGCATAACCACAACGAAGATAGGTGGAGTCATTACTGATATCCCGGATGTTGAACAGGCCTGGAATGACGATGAATGGGGGTTGGGAGATGATGGAATGGACAATTTGAGATGGGATTTCATTTCTAATGTCTGTTGCTAGAATTTCAGGCAGGTTGTATGCTTGGGCCATTTTGTTGCTTAGAAAGTAGAAAGATTGGAACTATTGAAGAAAAGTAAGAACTTAAATAGAAAATATATGTATGAGTGGTCACGAGAACCAATGACTTGAAATTTTGTTGTGTTTTGATGATTTGTCTTTATTTCTTCTCCTTTTTTTCTCCCCGAATACGAAGCTCTCTCTCTCTCTCTCTCTCTCTACTTTCATCTCTCCGTCTCCGTCTTCATCGAGGAATCTCAAATGCTTCAAGAGCTTGCTGACAAATGAAAAAAAAATATATATATATATAATAAATAAAATAAAATAAAATTCCTCCGCCATCATCAACGCAACCGCTGGACATCAGCTGAAATATGAGTTCAGCTAAGAGTAACATAGACATCTACAAGGATGTCGTGAGTCCTTCCTGTCACACAGAGAGCAAACATGAAAACTCTCCGAAATGAACTAATCGGAAGATTCTTTCAAAGAAAAAAAAGATGGGAGATTTTCATCGGACGGAAGTATCTATACAATGGTGCGATGACAAGCTTTTCCGTCGGCTTTGCTCCGCCCGCCATAAATCTACTAACACGAATGTTCTTCTCCGCTGTCCTTGGGTTCTTCTCTGCCGCTGTTGTACCACCCAACAGCCGGCACGTTTTGGGGTGGCGTACAATGCTGATTTCTAGGGTTACAGCATAGGTGGTCAACTGGCGTACCCATGCGGTTGTACATACATGGCGCATTCACACTGCTAGCGATTTTGAGCGTATCACGGGAGAAGGCATAACAATGCTAATTGATGGAATTGGTCATCCTTGGAACGATGAGATCCACTAGGGATGCGCCCCCCCTGGCGACCACCAGCATCATGGAGGTGGGGAGGAACACCTTGTTCAACATGGCCATTGTACAGTTTTCCCCAGTCACAGACCAGCATAAGGACCTCATTAGCTATTGGCTCACATGTACGCCATGTCCTCCTTTCCTACTAAGAACCAGTCTTTTTAAGGAGGAGTCTTCACCGCCAATGCGAGGCTCGGTCCAGTCGTTGCCCTGGGAGTTTCTAGAGCTAGGCTCATTTATTAGGGTAAGAGATGTCCCTGGTATGTGAGTACATCCTAGGATTATTTTACCTCCCGCTTTAAACTGTAGTCATTAAATCCACTAATGATCTCGGGCCCTAAAGGCAGCCAAGCAGAGAGAAAGTGATACAGAAATGAGCAGAATCTCTTTGATATCCGATGGATTTCACCACAAACAACAATTGTGAATTCCCCATATTTCATAACAACCACACAGTATCAAGAAACACAAAACTAAGAATCGATTCGAGTAGTATTCCTCGGCAGATCCTTCACCTGGCCCCTTCAAATGCAGTCTGCCAATACAGACATCTAGGGTTTGCAGCAGGATCATATATTCCCGTAATATTGTCCAACTCAAACATCACCACCCGATTCTCAGGACCATACTTCCTCAGCGGGGGACCTAGCGGCGAGGTCGGAACACCCACTTGGGCGAAGCTAGTGATATAATCCTGTAGAATGTATGCAACCGTTTCGTTGGCGACTCGAAAAATCGGAGAGTTAACCCTACTGCTCTTTTCACCCTTGATGTAAAAGGTGTATGGTTGATCCATCCAATGCATGCCCGGGGGGATAGAGAACACATAGGAATATGTATTGTTCTCGTATGCATGATTTACATAATAAGAGTGGCATTGGAAGCAGATATCTGAGAGGGCCAGGGAAGCTCGCTCGACCCAGCCTTTGTATCCGTGGGCCCCACCCAGGAAAGGAGGGTATAAGGTATTGGCCGTAGTTTCCCCTAGCTGCTTCGATAATTGTGGGAAATTATTAAGCATTTCATGAAATCCATTTTCTTTGAAGTTAGCTGGAGAAGTGTACATGAGTGCTTCATTCGTGGTGTGTCCGTTTAAAATCTTCACATTGTGATCGAATTGGCCCCGGGCGAGTAACTCGCCGGGCAGGCCCGGAGCAAAAGAACCATCCACCACGGGACCATAGGTGAAGGAGCCGTAGATGGACTTGGCGATCTGGTAGGTGTTGGCCGAGATAAGTTTGTCGGAAGGCAACTGGCGAGCTTGGTCAATGGTAGTAACATTGAGAATCCTAAGGAACCGGCGCGTTGTTCGTTCCTGGCCGTTTTTGACAAAATTGGGCTCCCAGGCCGGGCTTTGCAGGACAGCCTGTTGGAAAAGGTTAGGTCCCTGGAGGCCCTTGTACGCGGTGAGTTGGTGGAGAAGTGAACCAGCTCCGGCGGACACACCCATAACTGTGACACGGTCGGGATCCCCGCCGAACAGATGGATGTTCTGCGCGACCCAGGTCAAGCCGAGACGCTGGTCATGAAAAGCAGCATTGGGTGTCCCTTTCTTAGACACTGTGTGACCGGCTAACCAGCCAAATGCACCGAGCTATGACACAACAATTAATAACAATAGGCCCCCTCATTAGAGTAGACACTTTACCCTATAATTCAAGGCCACAAAGATAATTCCATCCTTTCCACACTTCTGACTTCGTGCAATAAGCCCAGAAGGATCCGTGAAGCTCTTATCCCCCGATACATACCCCCCACCAAAGAAGTATACGATGACGGGTGCCAATTTCTCTTTGGGGAGGGGAGCTGTTTTGCCTTGAACGCGGTCGAAGACTTTTTGAGGTACCACAACGTCTAGAAAGAGACAATCCTCAGTAATCCTGGGGTCTGAGACCGGGACGACTGGGTAATCCGAGATATTCATGGATCCGTTGAACGGGGTATTGGTGAAGTAACTTTTTAGAAACTGAGGTAAGATATATGCTTCCCATATTGGTACGCCCTGGGGGCAAACTCTTCCTTTTACCCCTGTCTGGACTTCGGTACGATCCACCTTAGGGGGCATCGGGGCCCGAAAGCGGAAATTTCCCAGAGGAGGAGCAGCATATCGGATGTTACTGAAGTTGTAAAGACCGGTGGATTCCTGTATGGGATAAGTATTTGGTATAGACCAGCATAGGGGCAATCATGGTAAGTATCTTACATTAAGGGAGAATGCCTGATGGATCTCATACCCTAAGTCAACCACAGGGAGTTTGAATGCGGCACAGGTGCGAACCAATGCTGCTAGGAGCAGAGAATAAGCCGCATAGAGCAGTCTCATGGTTGCTATATTTGATTATTAGGGGAGTTGAAAACCTGGGAGATACACGATAGAAGAAAATCTTGTCATGCGAAATAGGAATTGATAGTTCTTCCCTCCATAAGGTACTTTCAGGTACCTGGCTAATCAGAGTCATGGATTGTCGGGTTTATTCACAGCTAACAAAGGCACTTCCTCGGCACACAGACAGAGAGTGAATTTATTTACTTTATGTAGGAAGTGAGCACACAAATAATGCCTGTGATCAGATAATCATAGTCATTGTGACTCTCCTATCATAGGATTACCTGTAATCCAATTGAAGAAGTGTCAACCAGCTCATTGGCGAATGAAACTGTAACAGTGTGTGCCATGCACATGCGTTGTTCCTACCAGAGGAACCACTCAGAATCCTTTTTTTTTTTTTTTTTTTTAAGAAAAGAAAAAAACTGGATTGGAAGGTTCGAGTTTAACCATGTGAATTTATCACAGTGTACTTAGTGATACAAGGTCAATTATCCCTTTGGATGAGATGTTGAGTAATCACTCTTGTTAGTATCTTTTTGTCATACTTTTGACTGTTTTGAAATAATAATCAATAGAATCTCAATTTCTGTATGACATTCTCTAACTCCTGTTGGACTGACACTTTCCTTCCTTTCCATCTCGAATGGATTCATTTTGGAGTTCAGTTAGAAAGGAAAGAGGGAAAGTAGAAGAAGGAAGAGTTGAGGAAAGGGAAACAAAAAGAAAGATAAAACAAACCGCTTTCATTCCACGTGATACCAGTATGAATACAAGTGCAAATACAATTACAGATACAGATACAGATACAAATACAAATACAAATACAAATCACGTTCTTTTTCCCCTCTCCTTTCCCATCAAGACTTTCTTCAGTTCTCTTCGAATTATTTTTCACCTTACAGCAAACCGTACCTCTTTCCAGCTCATCCTAGTCAATGGCGTCCCAAACATCCATCTCTCAGCTCGATCAAAATGGCTCTTTGTATTCCATTGGAACCCATAGTCTTTTCCTCTCCAAAAGTGGGGTCGCTCGGGGTTCCAATGACCCCCTGGTCGTCTTCCTTGCAGGCTCAGGAGACGTGGCTTCGTCATACGTCGCTGTCGAGCGACTCGTAGGGGCATTTGCACCGGTTGTTTTATACGACCGCTCTGGCCTCGGACGCAGTGAACGTGGACCTGATCGGCCGACAGTCACCATTGCAGCCGTTGAACTGCATAAACTCTTGTGCAGTGCTAACCTAACTCCTCCGTTGATCCTGGCAGCACACTCCTTTGGCGGCATGATTGCTCGCGAGTATCTGCATCTATATCCGAGCGATGTAGTCGGGATGGTGTTAGCAGATGCGTCAACAGAGCGGCTGAGTGAGCTAATGCTAGATCCGGACCTGAATATCCCTGCAGTCCAAGGTAAACTCAACTTTGCCCTGGTGACAGGGCTCCGGGAGAGTGCTCAGGTCACCCAAGATGAATGGAGAGCCCGTGCATCTGATATCGCACGAGGGATTGCCACGTCACAGGTCGAGGCCACCCTGGTGGTGGAAACCTGTAACACTCTCAAGGCCAGGGAGCAGTATAAGAATCGCACATTAGGGAACAAACCTTTGAGTGTGATCCGGGGCCGTGGGGTTCGGGATTATCAGCGGATCTACGAGGAAGGTGTGAAGGCTGGAAATGGCACAGAAACACAGCGGGCGGCATTTGGCAGATTAATGACCCGTTGGGACTCACATGATCAAGCCGCTCAGTACGAGCAGCTCCAACTGTCTTTCAATAATCGGTTAATCGATCTCCCTGATTGCGGTCATAACATACAACTTCTCCGCCCCGATGTTTTTGCCAATGAAGTTTTGTGGGTGTGGAACCAGGTAGTGGGCGAAAGTGCCACCCCCAAGCTATAGTGTAATGCAGTACACTGAGTGGTTTTGTGCTATCTTTCAAGGTGTTTGTGTTTTATCTCCTGTTACCGTCTAGACTCCTGCTGTGTTCTTGCGAAACCAAACGATTCGCAAGGTACTTATCAAGACACAGGAAGGAAATTCAATTAATGCATGAACCTTCCTGCATAATCTAATCATGGCCAACGACCGCGACAGACAATTGATCCGGAGCGCAGGAGAAACCTAAGCAATCGTTTTTGCCAATTTTCTTACCCAGAGAGGCATGGATCAGCAATGACAACGAACCAGTCTAGTTCCGTTATACGGGCCTGATACTAGCTTGAAGAACTTCCGAGGTACATACGTGATTCGGCAGTAAGAATTCTCTCTTACTACAGGTCCAATCAGACAATGGAGGACGAGGGTGATCAATCCTTATTGAGGAAGGAACTCCGTGCATACTTAGGTGCAATGGATCCAAGAGGTGATTGGCTTGTCCTGATCGAAATGGCATGATTACGATACTGTGGAGTCTTTCAAATGATCATTCGGGAGGGCATTCCCGTTGGTGGTTTCCCCGCTTTGCGCTAATGCAGTGTGAGTGTGAGGGGAATATCTATAGATAGTTTCCCTGCGTGGGATGATCATGTCTTTGGTGCTATGGGTTACACGCGTTCGTGGATATTTTGTACAAACCTGGGAGTAAAGGGAATACTATACAGCAATGTCATAAATACGTCATGATCGTAGACTCATATTCTCGAAATACAAAAGGGGGGGTATCATAGCTAAGAATCCACAACATCATTCGCATTCCCCTCCCCTGGGGCATCCAAGCTTTCCCCTAAAAAGAAGTCCAACTCGCTCGGCCCCCCCTGCGAATGCTCGTTCTCCGCTAGCTGTTCCAGCAGGCTAAGGAAGGGGTCCTTCTCAGAGGAGCTTTGGTCACCGGTTCCTGACACTGCTCCCGAAGTGCTACCTTGAGACTGGGCATCCGGTGTCAATGCTGTTCCTGAGACTGATGCTTCGAACGGAAAGGTTGCGTATTGAGGCTGCGATGGTGGGGTAGGTGCGGTAAAGGGTTCAGAGAGGAATGCAGCCGGTGATGTGTTGACAGCCGAGGGGGAGAATCCAAAGCTGCCGTCCGCAAGATTCATATCGGTGCCAAGCCATGGCGACGGTGATGGCTGGGATGGGTTGAAGCTGATGGAATTGCTTCGGTTAGATTGAGAAGGGAGTGTTGGAGTTGCCGGGGGTATAGCTGGGTAGATGGCTCGATTAGCATCTTGGGCATCCGGACGCTCGAATTGGGCACTATTTCTAACGGTTAGGCTCATAAAAAAAATTCTTTGGATGATTAAAAGCTCACACTTCGTCCGTATCCACTAATTTCACGTGTGCTCCCTCCACCGCTAGCCCTGGATAACGGTCTAAGAAATCTTCTAGATGGAAGACTGGAGCAAATCGCACCGGGCGTGCAGCCAGTGTCCGCACCAGTTCTGCATGACATGAGGCGATGGATTGCAGCATCTCACGCTGGTGTTGCATCCCCGAGCAAGACTGGCGCAGCCACATCAGTTGGTTCATCTCGCGCGTTAAAAAGTCGGCACTCGATGCGAAAACTTCGCCTTCCCTTCCGTTGTAGTGCACACCATGGATGTGAACCGTTCCGGCGGTGCAGACACAATAGGCAATCAAGTCAGGCCATTCGATGCGAGGCGCGTGACGTGCCAGCTCAACCAGCTCAGCAATCGCATTTGCATGAGAAAAACAGAGAGTCGTAGCTTCTATTTGCCATGATTGGTGCTGACCCGTCCCGCGCAGCTCAGCTAGGTCGATCGGCAGGAAAGGTCGATAGAGCAGGCAATGCACTAAATGATATATTAATTTGCTGAGAAGGAGGAGAGTGCTCTCCAGATGTCCGAATAAAGCTTCAATTGACGTGAATAAGTCCTGAGTGCCGGCCGCCCAGATATCGAGCTCCTGACGAATCTTTGACAGGTTTGAGAGAGCATGCCATGGGAAATGTGAGTCACCTTTGACGCCTCCTGCTGCCAAGTACCTGTGGGTGACACCCAAGATGCGAGTGATGTCAACTAAAAGAGCGGACGTGCCAGGGCCTTTGCGACGGTCGGACGTGAATTGGACATTAGGACCGATTGGGTTGAACCATTCACCGGCTTCAGACCCAGCTGAAGGAAGACGTAGCACAATGGAATGGTCAGCGAGGAGACAAGGTCGCTTAGAGCCACAGGTGAGAAACCGATCCATAGTGTAAGCAGTCCAAAATAGGCGGCGCCTTATTTCGCGTTCTACCCCGCGCGTAGGGCTTCGGGAAGGCAGTTCGCGATATAAACCCAAGGAGAGAACCATAGCAACGGCATTGGCTAAGTTCGTTAGTAATTGGAAGGAGAGTATCATGGCATATCGTGGTACATACTTAAGGTCATGTAGGCCTTTTTACCATAACCGTAGGCAAAAAACGTCTGTGATAATAAGAGTAGTGTCTGCAATCCTTCGATCGAAGGTTCATCAATGTCCACCAGACGTCGAGCTTGGCGAGCGTAGTCGAGACCTTGAGGGGGAGGATTGGAAGTGGTATATCTGTGGAAATTGTGAGAAACTATTTGGCCATAATCATAAGAGCGCCAAAAGAAAAAAGAAAAAAAAAAAAGGGGGGGGCGGGGGGGTACCTTATTGTAAGAGCATGGATAGCCATGGACAAGCACATCGACAATTGCCCACGCTGATGTCTCTGACGAGTCGATGACTCGTCCAAGATAAAGTAGGGTTTGCCATGAAGTCGCGTAAAGTAGGCATCTACCACGGAATCCGGTAGTTTATGGCTTTGAGGTGATTGATGGGACGCAGTATGCGCGGGAAATGAGTGCGTTGGGGGTGGAGGGTGAAAGTTTACCTGTGCCGACAGCTGCTCCATCGGCTTAGTCGGCGAACCAGAGGAGGTTGGTGAGAGAGGATGGTTTTCATCCTGGAGGCGTTTTTCCAAGCCATCGACGCGCTTCAACAGGGCCTCCAAAACGTCCGTTTTAGGGCCTCGCTTCTTAGGTACGGCGTCTAAGGAGAGAGAGAGAAGAAGAAGAGAGTGGTTAGTATACACGCTATGTACCAAAGGACCGAGCTCATACCATAGATACAAGGACACTGAAATACTTTACAGGCTTCACAGCTCGGACGTAACCGATTACATTTGATCTATATATATATACATAGAAGATGTTAGAATTGTGAACTAAACTCGGGGATATTGCAAGTGTGGGGTAGTAGATAGCCCTACCTTCCTCTTTCGACAAGACTTGCAGTTCATCGACTCTCGTGGTTCGACATTGACTCGACGGGGAGTAAGTCGGTCGATGCTGACCTGAGGTCGGGACATGGCCACATTACATGACATATAGATATAGATATAGATATATGTATGTGTATGTGTATATAGTATGCCGAGATGACTCAGTGAAATGAACTTGATATACAAGATTGCAGTCCAGGACTAAACATTTGGAATATGATCAGAAAGTTGAAAGAAGAATATATGGGAATCTTTTTTTTTAGAAAAAAAGAAAAAAGAAATCAAATCAAATCATATAGCTGAAATAAAATCTTGAGAAGAATGAGGAAGAAGAGAATGGAGAGAGAGAGAGAGAGAGAGAGAGAGAGAAGATGTAGAAGAAGGAGGGAAAAAAAAGAAAACCGAAGAAAAGAATTGACCCCAGATTTAAACGCAACAAGAAAAACGTGGAGAAAGAAAAACAGTGAGTGGGGACTAGACTGAATCAGGCTTAGTGGGGACGGAGATACACCCGATGCGGGGATGGTTTGGGTTTTTGACAGAGTAAGTAATTAACGAAACCAATCAATTTTACATTACCTTGTTCTTTTTGGCTGAACTTTCTTAAAGAGAAACCAAATCAATCAACTTTCTTAACAAACACTAAAACCAAATCAAATAAACCTTCCCTTCGATTCAAAGTGATCTACATCCCTCGGTTAAAATCCCATTGTTCTTTTTATCCTTGACGGGATTTTCCCCTGTCCATCACGGAAACCTGTCCGGTCGGCAATCAAAACATACTTGACATTTTCCTCAACTTCTTCACTACTACTACTATTCTGAGTAAATTGCAAGTGTGTTTTTCGTCACACCATTGACTTTCCTAGTCCTAATAGAGCTTCTTCACAGCAAATTAGAGAAAGTACTCCCTTCCTCCTGATCCCGCATTTAATTAAATCCTTTCGGTTGTTGACCTTCTGCAGAAAGACATCCATGCATTCCCCCTCCCGCAACGTGGGTCTCTTGCAGGGTCAATATGTACTATCTTATATCTATTAATTAAAATTGTATCATATGTTCTATTATATTGTCCTTGAAATCCCACGCTGGTGATTGAAATTTATCTAGTATCTGCTTTCCTATTGTATAGTATACATACATACATACATATATATATATACATGTATAAACAGGTTCAAAAAACTCGCCCTGATGCCATTCGTACAAAATCAAAGGGTACATTCTGTCCCACCAGCAGCCGTAAAGTTTCCACCGTTGTCCATGCATTCACATCCTCAATGCCATATGCGGTCCATCCCGCCCGCACGGCCACCCCTACCGGATCTCCTGTGCGCTCCCCTCGCGTCAGGTCAAGGTATACCTTCCCCCGTGTCGATGGCGGCGATGCTCGGCCACTGGTTCGGTAGTGTCGCAAGAGTGGCTGAACTAGCATAGACTTTTCAGCCGGAAGCGCCGACACTATCACAAATGGCTGCTCGACTAATTTCACGGACTGAATCGATGTGAAAGGCTCCAGTCCATCCGCCAACGGCCCGCTCGCCCGGAACCCCACCGTGTAGATCGCGCCAACGCCCAGACTGCGTAGCGCAAAGACGGCCGCTGACGCCTCGCTCTCGCTGCTCGCTAATATAATTGCCGCCCGTCCACGATATGCCGACGGTACGTAATCTCGGGTGAGTGTCGCCCGAATTCCTTTCCACGTGGCATTCTCCCCAACCAACTGAGGATTTGACGCTGCGCTCTTCGCAACAACTACCGTATCAACTAGCCCTATTGCACGAGCAGCTTCGCTGATAGAGGGGACACATGTGGCGCTACTCGAGATGGGCGGGTGGACTGATGCTCCGCCAAATGAGGATTGCATGATTACCCTTTCAATACTTCCCGCCGGACCACGATCAATTGACGTCAATGTATGCGGTAAACTGAGTTCATTGAGACATTTTTCCATAAACATTGACTGCGGAGTCGACCGGAATGACCCGATGGCATATAGATCTCTCTTAGGTAACTGTCCCATGATATGAAGCGCCTCATTGATCTCCGCCGCGGTCAGCTGTCCCGGCGCTGCAATCATCGGTAGGAGGGGGTGCGTGATAGGTGAGAAGACTGTGTTGAGGGCTCGGGAAAGCTGCCCCATCTGGCCCATATTGACAGCGGAAAGGGGCGGAGATGACCCATGGGTCCGTTTGATCGTGGATCGGAAATACTCGAGTTCATAATTGGCTTCGACTGAATGAACCATCGCAATCATCTTTACAATATCCGCGTATTTGGCACTTTCAGCAAAGATCCGCGGCGCCTCAGGTGATGTCCATTTCCACGTCCCGGAGAAGTCATGGAAGGCGGACATGATGATGCTGTTTCCCTTCACCTCTGCCAACTGTTTTCGAATATGCTCCGGTAACCACAACTCAACATCGATGTACTCGACACCCCATTGGATTGCGCGACGAAGATACCTATAAAAGAGTTTCGGATTGTCCATGGGAAACTTACCATTTTCCTTCGTGCAACGTGTGGTAAAGATAATCGGCAGTTCTGTATGTTGTCGGAGTAGCATCAATTGTTGACCAACATACCGCAGACTAGGTACTGGGCTAGAGACCCCTAGGGGTGAAGGGTCGACCAATAAATCTACACGGATCTCAACTGCGTCGGAGCCTACTGATAGGATATCAAGATTTGGCAGTGCCGCATGGACATCCGGAAAGGTTGTGGAGATAAAATTAGTCCGATTTTTCGTCCTTAGGTCTTCATGCGGTCTAGTTTGACCTAGGATCAGTGATAGAAACCGTGTTAAATCGCGTCGGAAAAACGGGCTTCGGAGGGAATACAGGAACTCATAGTCGCAGCGATCGGTCAGTGCCTCCTCCGGGAAAGATCCATCGTCGACACAGTGAGTATTTATTAACATCCAGGAAGACCTATCACATCCATCCAATTCTCGGTTCAGATCACCGGCCACAACTCCGGTCACCACGGCGTTGCTACCCCTGCCCAGTGTGGACAGTGATGTTTCTGTTGTCCATGGTTTTCCCAAGACTTCGGCAACGACTTGAACAATGCTTTCGTGGCTGGAGCCATATACAATGGCGACGGCACGTGAGGGTTCCAAGGGTAAGCTCTGAGAAACACTCGAGATAGTAAAGGAAGAGGATCTTTTAAGAGAGGTGACTGGAGGAGGGGCTTCAGGGAGGACTGTCATAGCCACATGTTTGTGAAGAGCTGTCGGCATCATCTCATTTCAAGGGGCAGTATCCTGCGCTTTCATACTGTATCCGAAAGATGCCGAAGCTCAAAGGAAAGGAGAGATAGAAAGAATGAAGACAAGGAAAGACAAGAAAAGTTGAAAGAGGCCAACACCACCGGAGATCGATAATATAATTCAGGATAGACAAGAAGGCGCGAAGATTCGAGTTCAAACTATAGGCTTTGGAAGCAATAAGTTGCTTCAATGCAGCCGAGCAATGATTCCAAGCCCTACCCTTTAGATATTAAAATATAGAAGGGGGAAGCGGACTTTATCATGAAGGAGATTTGCAGATAAGCGACTAGTTTCCAGTACCCGAGAAAATAAAAATGGAGTAGGTAGACACACAATCCGTCCAATTAATATGAAGATTTTGGAGGGCGACCTTGGAACGGACGTGCTACATTAAATATGAAAACAGCGTTATTCTTTTCTTCTGCTTTTCTTATTTTTACATTGGTCACAGTAGTGTAAATAGAGAAAAAAAGAAAAAGAAAATTAAAAAAGGGAGGAAAGAGAGGAAAAGCCTAAAAGAAACAGAAAGAGAAAGGAAGGAAGAACAGGGAACAATGAAGAGTGCAGGGGGGGTTGTGTGGGAGAGAGAGTGTGTGGGAGTGGATGAAATGAAGATGAATAGCAAGACAAAGTTGTGCATCAGTCCGACGGCTAAATTTCCCCGGAATTTCAGCTCCGCACTACGGGGAGCGGAGTCGATTTCTCCGCCAATCAAACACTCCGAATCACGGTAACCTTAGGCAATCACCAATCTTTATGTATGTGTACATACATCTAGGATTGAGGTCCCTTGACACTACTATTTGTTCAGAATAAAGGAAAAGGAAAAAAAAAAAAAAAAATAATAATATTAATACATTGTATATGGAAAAAAAGAAAAGCTAAAAAAAAAAAAAAAAAAAAAAAAAAAAAAAAAAAAAAAAAAAAAAAAAAAAAAAAAACACTCAAACATGTCGATCACACCCTTGAAATACCACTACAATTTATACAACTATGTGATCAGATGTTGGCATCACCTCTATTCACACTGAGAAATTGTTTATTATAAGATAATATAATATAATCTATTCATTTCATCGGCCATTTCTGAGCTGACTCTTAAAGAGTGAGACCTTTCCGATTGCTCCGTGTGAAAGGATCATCGAGAGTCTCCCGACAGATGATCCACAATCAAGAGGATTATGATACGAGGAAAAAGCCTCGCCTGGTGTTATCTCTGCCGTTTCTCGTTGGCCCGGAAGATACCCACTAGGATCAACCATGGCCACTGTGTACATTTGTGTAGTATTCTCAACATCCAGGCTAAGATCCAATTGTCCGTCACGGAGACCATCTCATCCGATGACGAGCATCACAGACCAGATCATCCTATCGATCCCGGCCATACCTGTCCTTTTCCTCTGAAGCATACTATGATTAATTATGTAGTATAATATGTAACAGACGATAACCACCAATATGTCAAGAAGGGAGGGAACAGATCAATACTATGAACCAATGAAAAAGGGGTATTGAAAATTGAACAATCAAGTACCAAATCACAGTGAGAATAACTGAGAAAGAACTGTGTGGATCTTCCCCCCCACCAAAAAAAAGACGGAATAAAATAAAGTAAAATAAAATAGATGAATAAATAAAAAGAAATGAGAACAAGAATGGAATATTAAGAAGGATAAGAAGATTTCGAAAGGGTTGGCATGATGACTGCCTGCAAAATGGCATGGACCTCCAAGACTCAAGACGGGGTCGATGGTATGTATGGCATGCCCCAAATAACTGCGTGAAATAAGCTGACCTATATTATCCTGTATCTTTGATGCATCTCTTCGCTTCTGTCTCCAAGCATGTAAATGATCAAGCAGCTCATAATATAGACATCTTCTAAACAAGCCTCAGTGTCCATTATTCATTGGATCTTTGGTCTCTAACGCCTCGATCAATGTGTGCAGCCCATGGGTGTTCGATGAACCACCGAGGGTTCTTTCCAATGTTAAGCATTTCATGGGTATGATCTTCACAATCATGTGCTGCATGCAATACTCTATAGTCTGCACCATGGAGACGACATGACGATACGTGGCAAGTGGACGACATGACACATGCCAAATCCACTAGCGCCGAGAGATGTACTCTCCACCACTCCCATGTTCACCTTTATGGGGAAATGGCCAATCCGTTCATGAGCTTGGGCAAAGGCTTTCGACGAGCATTATTTGCCGTCTTTGACACCCGAGGGGCCCCATGAATCATGCGGGGTTCCTTCATCAAACTGGTATCAAGTTTAGCCGGAGCTGTAGATTTATTGTCAGCTTCTCCCAAGGAAAATGTAGCGCCAGAGAATGTTAACTAACCTCTTGTAACCACACGAGTATAATCACCAGAGAGACTTTGTTGACCCCTGCTCCCTGGCCCAAATGTAGTGGCACTTGCGGTTACCCAGAGGTGGTTAGAGGTATCGGAAAGGAAGTCCGTCTGCGTGCGGCTGGAAAAGAACGAAGTTCGTCCTCGATTGCGTTTAGATAGAACAATCTCGTCGAATAATGCCATCCTTGGGTCTTTGATTTTCGGGTTTATCCTCTCTCTCTCACTGATAAATTCATTGAATCCTATACGTCTATTAGCAACCAACTTACGAAAATTGTGGTTATTCGCAAAGGGAGGAAAAGCTTACCCTGTGTTTGCTGCAAGACAGCAACATATTCCGCATGTTCACTTGGCAAACTCTTCATAAAGGCCTCCATGTTAAAGTTGTATGTCAAACCAGCCTTCTTCTTGTCGCCCGAAGCCGGCTGCAAGAACTTTTTGTACGTATAAAGCAAGCTAGCAAAGCACCGAACAAAAGCAGCCCGAACTTGTTCAGGATGAAATGCGGCAGGGCACACCAGACAAATCTGAAGTGCACATTGATTGTGCACCAAGGTTTTACAAGCAGTGCATTTGTACATGACCTCGTCAGCTCGCTCATCACAAATCGCACAAAAAGACTTGTCGTCGCAAGGAAGAACCTGCAAGCAATGCCCTTCTACCCAGCAGGTGCCTTCGGAATTGTGAATGGGTTGTGAGGAAGGCTGTGGAACAATGGTCGATGCAGCCACAGTCGATTGCGCATAGACTGAAGGTGCATAGGTGGATCCCGAATTATGGTCTGTATTCAATGTTGTCACAGATAAGTTTGAAGTGTGACCTAAGAAAGGGGCACTAGGCCGTCTCGGGACACTCCCTCTTAACTCCATACCGAACGATGAACTTCTCCGAGAAGCAGCATCGAAATGACCAGAACGCTTCTCACGCAAGGATGCCTGAAGGGCCGTCCCAGAGTCATTGCGTGAGGTGGATGTCGCCGGGAAATGGCCCGAAGTGGGGGAAGTATCCCTGGGCGACGGGGGGGACCCAGGCTTGGAAGAGCCAGTCCCAGGCCTATCCGAGCCCTTGGATGAGTATCCTCGTGATGGGGCCTGTTCGTAACGGGCATGCAAGTAGGCATTGAAAACGAGAGGTTGATACATTCCGGGGGGAACTGAATGTTGACCAAAGGCGCTTGAGTTCAGACTCACATATTTAGCCAGCTGAGTTGACTGTGCCTTGGACTGGAAGATGGATGAATTCTCCGACATAAATGCATCGAAGGGGAATGTCTCGATCGCATACGCTGGGGGACCAGTAGGAACTCCACAACGGCTGTGATGAGGCGCTGCTAGTTGAAGCAACGAATGTAATTTTCTCCGCTGATGCCGCGGCAGTGGCGTCGGCTGAACAGTACTCTCAATAAGATCGGCGTCAAGGTCCACAAGGACAAAATCATCTGATGGCAACTCAACTTTCTCATATCTCCTCTCAATACCTACGATGTAGGGGCAAGGGGCTTCAAGTGCTTGGATCAACCGTGCAGGGAGGACAGGAATGAGCACGCCAGCCCAAGTGAATGGGAACAGCAAATCCACCAAAGTCCTGGTAGCTAAATAGAGCATTGAAGTATGAGATGAGAGGAAAATGATACGTGATTCAGTAAGAGCGTATTCGAAGAGAATTATGATGTTAGGTAACGACAGGGTTCGAAACAATGCATAGAGGTCCGTGTTTCGAGAGCCCGGTAATTCATTAGAAGCCTCCTTTCGTGCAAACAGGCGTAATTCCCGGACTGCTAGCTCTACTTGGGTTTTGGACGAATTGGGGCTGAAGGCCTCGGTGCACAGGTTCATCACATATCGTTCTAAGGGCTGCCACATACCCATTCGGGGAGAGCTCGGAGGAATATGTTGGATGCTACCTTCCGTCATCGGTACGATCACTGCTTTCAGCCATTCTTTCCAAAAGCTGGTCATGTTTTCTTCTCTCCCAAGGATACCGTAGGCACGAGGAATCCAAAATCCTGTGTCGCCGTCGGTTAACCCTTCGATTTTCGACGCCGCGCCGTGGCGCACGGGACGAAGAAGATCGGTCATGAGCCCGATTTTTTCTTCGACCGCACTGATCTCATCCTCCAACTGTTCTCTCTGTTCAGACCCTGAAGGGACTGTTGGAAGTTGAGCCAAGAGTCTGGAAAGTTTGGCTCGTTCGCTCGCTAGCCTTTCACCCAGACTTGCTGCTAGCTCTCGCTCTTCATCCGTCATGTTATCTTTTCGCCATTCCTCGCAGCGTTTTTCCAATTCCTCTGCAGCTCGAGGATTCAATGGTATCCAGATGATGACGCAAATAGCATGCAGTCGCGAGCCATTGTCGGTGGTCATCACGAAACCGTGCCAGGTGGACCGTGGTCTCTGGTCAGAAGAAACTATGTTGATGTCGTTTGGGAAAGCGAACATCGGCACATAATCCGGAAAATTGCCTCGCTGCTTCAGCTCCTCCGACATGCCCCTAGTTGGGTACCGGTCGAGGAGAACGGGCTCAAAGCGGCGTTTCAATGGATGCATAGTGGGAGAAATTTCCAATGGTTGTGGTGCGGGAATGACGGAGTTGTAGTTGCTAAGGCGCCGCGAAGTCCGTATCGAAGCTATCAACAGATTGTCATCAGTACACCTGGACCTTATCATCTGAAAGTCACCATCTCACCTTGTCGAGCAATGGATGGTTGCCGCTTCATACTGTTCATGTCTCTGAACGCCATGTGACGTCGCACGCTACCAATTCCTGATCGGAGCAAGCTAGATGGCTGGGAAGGGGCCTCTTCCGAGACAATCTTCTGTGTACGTAGTCTAGACCTGGGGCGCGAAGAGGGAGTAATTGCCCCCGCGCTCAGACTTAAATCGGACAAAAATGACTCCCGCTCGGACGCAAACTTAACCAAAGCTTTGTCAAAGTCGAAATCTTCTAGGAACGACGAACCACGAGGTGATTGAGCACCCTTGATGGTTAGGCTGCTACGATTGCTGTTGGTGCCATTCCCAGTAGTTTCATTGGAGTCGCCCGACCGCATTGAGAAACGCTGGAAAGAATTGCGGCCCCCTGCTACCGAACTAGGCCGCGAAAGGGAGTCCAGACGGGGGTCATGAGCCTCCTCCGCGTCCGCATCTTCTTCAATTGTGTCTGTGACAGCGGGGCCAGGGGAGGTCGCACTGTTTGCCCTGTATTCATCGCCCAATTTCTGGAAGGTTTCCAAGATTTCTGTGCCATCGACACCGGCGATCCAGAAATAATCAGCAAGCGGGGTGGCGGACGCCTCGGGAGTAGAGGAGGAGGAGGATGAGGAGAACGGCATCTCGTCGATTTGTTGGTAGCGAATCGCAGGGTTGTAATCATCAATCGTCTCAATTCGTGGACTTCGTTACAACATGGAGCGGAACCAACCCTTGACGCTATTGATTATTTACGGACATCAACAGGGGTTGGTGAGATTCAGCGGGCGAAGGTTTCGGAATCAGTAGATGAGTGACGATAGAATGGACGAGAACACATAAGTCTGAGGTTGCGACGCTGTCGCAAGGTCGGAGAGGGTCCTTGAGGATAATTCCAGGCGACGGAATGGGCGCGAGGAGAGAGAAAGGAATAGGCTTTTGTGTTGTTGAGCAGGAAAATTTGCCTGGGGGTTGGATTTAGTGCCACTTGCATTCACAAGAAAAAGGAGTCAAATGGTGAACGGGATTGGAGGAGGGAGGGGGGGAGGGGGGGTTTGTTTGGAAGAGAGAGAACAAGAAAAGAAAACGGAATTGGATATGATAATGGCACTTTGGTAAAGATGGAATATAGAGCATAAGATTTTAATTTTT
>ML742430.1:0-17713 GCA_009193465.1 Aspergillus avenaceus
ACTTACATCTCTTGCTCCTCCCCCCCTCTATATTCTTTATCCACTTCTTTATTATCTCCCACTGTTTCCCTCTCTTTCTACATCACCTTTGTCTCTTTTTACTCTCCTACCTCCTCCCTCTTCTACCCCGCCCTCCCATTCGTCCTTATCGCCTCTAATCAACAACCCTGGAGCCATCAACCGTATCCCCCCTCCCCCCATACCCTAAACAGGAGTTTGTCCCTCATGAGGAACAACGTCCTTGCTCGTCATTTCCTTTGAAGGCTAAACCATGCGATAAAGAGGTGGATGCTGGCGCCAGGGCCATCTTGCGACCTTTGAAATCCTCTTGGCTAACTGGCCGAGAGACTGCCCATGGCAACATCATGTTCGATGCCCAATCTGATGGTCTTTCCTCGACCCTAGCTTATGTGACCAGTACGTTTTTAATTAATTTATTCCTGTTTGGGCTTGTTTGCAAGATCGACAGCTACTTTCCCACCAACAATTCTCCTCCCCCCCCTTTTTTTTTGTTTTTTTTTTTTTTTTTTTTTTTTTTTTTTTTTTTTTTTTTTTTTTTTTTTTTTTTTTTTTCGCAAATAATTTTTTGTCCACCCGTGCGATCGCAATATATCTATCTTTGTTTCTATATTGGAATGAGAAGTATATCACCTCATTCGCTAACTACTTCGCCTTTTTTCTCAACGCTAGATCTGATGCCCTCTGCAATTCAGTCTAATTCACCATGTGATGTTACGTCTCAGCCACCAGCTGCGACTACCAGCATGCCCTCAATTCAGTTCCCCCCCGAACCAACGGGACGGATCTCAGGTGAGTCTGGAAACTCGGTCCGTTCGAGTTTGCGATTCAAAGCCAGCCCCGTCTACTCCGACAATGGATTTTGTTCGGATCCCCCGCCCCGCACCTTGTCATCCGTGCCTGTGGAGGATTCCCCCAAGGTTACCTTTGAGAAATTGGCCAAAAGTTACCGCCAGAATCAGCATAAACAAGCCCGTCGGAGAAGCTTAGAACAACGTCTACATGCCACCAAAGTTTCGATGGGAGTCTCGGCGCGCCTGCTCCGTGTGGGCGCCGCCGCCCAGCGCGGCTTGGTCGAGAAGCTCCGGCAAGAAGACAAAGCGAATTTTATTGCTCTCTATCATACCCTAATCGACCTTCAGGAATCCTGCGATTCTGCTTTTCGGCTCCATTTTCACCGGCAGGACCCATTGGAAGATTGGCCGTCCTCCGCGGAGTCCCCCGTGGTGGACCAGGTTCCGGAGTTTTTCGCTCAGCTGAGTCCCCAAACTAGGACGGATCTCGTTGAAATTCTGCAATTGGTCCGCACAGACCCCCAGTTCTTATTTGAACGTCTGTGCAGTTTGACCCCGTCCCAGCTGAATGCTTTGGTATCATCTTCAACCCCTTCGTGGGATGCCGGTGACCTCTCACTTCCTTCGACTCCGCGCTCCCGGAATTATCCATCATTTTCTAAGCGCAATAACAATACAGCCCTCCCGGTGAAAGAACATGTCCTGGCGTTTGAGAGAACGGATGCCTTGTCTACGCTGTTGTTTAATACCTTTGCGGCCCCTTTGGACTCGGACGCTCCAGAAGCCAGATTGCGTTTGGATGTGTGGTCGTCTGTATGCGCCAAGCTTATCGCTGATGGCAGCAGTAGGTTCAACCCCCTCCTCAGCCACATCCTGACCGCCTGGTCCCTGGGGAGTGATTGGAAGGCGAAGCCCAAATTTGAGCTTTATTTGATGGATATCCTCCAAACCGGCGCATTCTTGTTGGAGCCTGTAGACACCCCACCCGGTCTGAATTTTGACGCCGAGCCTCCAGACCCGTTGAAAACGGATGTAGCCGAGGAATTCTTTGCCTCTGCGGTAGACTCTCTGTTCCAGCTCCTGGAGGATCCAGATGGAGGGCTTCCCGTCGCTGTGAAGGAATTGAGCTGTGCCATTCTGCGAAAACTGGATCACCAGGACTGCCGTGATCGATTTTTGGAATTCTTGTTCATCCAATGGTTTTTCTCCAAATACCTCTACGGCACACTAACATTTCCTGAGGTATGATTCTTCCGTCTAATGCAATAGCCGTATCAATATCTAACTGTCATCTCAGGCCCATGGACTTTTACTTGATTTCCACATCAAGAAGGATGCACGGGAGAAGCTTCTTGGACAAGTCGGGCTACAGGCTTATACTCAAGTTTATGCAGTTTTACGCTCAATGTTTGTAACTCCGAGTTTCTGGACGCAAACTGGATCAACCAAGCTGACTGGTATCTCCATTAGGACTCATTATTCCATGGCTCGTCCCGCAGTTAGACAGCATGTCCAGAGTATGCTGTCACGTTTCCACACTTTGGCTGCCGAAAATCATGCCCCTGGCCAAGGTTTCACATATTTCCATTCTATCAGGGGCCGCGAATCACCTGCTGTCTTTTTGATGCTTTCGGCCACTGACGTTGTTACTGTCTTGAATGCGCTCTTCCCCAGGACGTCTTCTGTGTGCAATTCTCCGACTCCATCTTCGGGGGTATCTGGATCTCTCAGGTCTCTCAAATCCTTACAGTCCCTCTCGGAAAGGCCGATTAATTCCGTGGCTGAGCCTGGATTTTTCAAACCCCGTGCCGATACTCACTTGAGGAGACCTTCTATTAGGGGCCTTTTCTCGACAGAGATGGACTTCTTGTCACAGCCGGAACATTCCCTCGCACGTAACGCTGACAGGATTCGCTTTGAATTATCGGACTTGGGCGAACCGTATCGCTCCACGCTAGAGTCCCCATCCGCCGAAGAATGGTCTATATTCTCGGTCGCCCAGAACGGAAGACGTTTGGTATGGAGTGTTTTCTCAGATGGTCAATCTACCTATTCTGAAAATGCATCCGATGACGAACTCCAGTCTACTACCTTGGGGCTAGAGGATAACTTTGAAGCGCTACAGACAGCCATCGTGAAATTAATACAGGAGAACCCGGTCGATGACCACATTGAGGCTGGACTACAAGCCCTCACTGATCTGCCAACGGACAGTCTTACTCTAAAACAAAGGTTTGATCGGGCTATGGCTTATTGTCATCATAATTCCGATTTCATTGGCGCTCATTATTGGTGGAATGCCGGACGGCAACTTCGACGCAGTGTTTCCAATTTACCATCTCGGGTTGCCGATGACTCGTGGATCCTAGGACCTATGTATAAATCGAGCGTTCGGTCTCTTCGAACTTCACGGTCTGTCATTGATCACTGCGAAGGGGACTTTGTTGCCCTTGACCGTCACATGCAGCGACTACAACGAACAGTAAAAGACATGATGGCCACAGTTACAAAACTCCGAGACAAGATGTGGTATATGACTGACGTGAAGAATTCAAAGAGATACGAAGAAGCTAAGCATGTCGCATTGGCATTGAAGACTATGATCTATTCTGCCCGCTCATATAAACCACCACCCACCGAGGGTCGTGCTCGTGGCACTGGAAGATCTTTCGGAGGCTCGTTCCTCCAAAAGCCTGAGCTACAAGTTATGGATATCATGAAGGCCCCGAGAGCCTACGGTAGCCCCAACAAGCTTTCTGATGAGCAGGTGGACTTGCTTCGTAAGTGGCTATCACACAACAACATCGAAAACTTCTGCAAAGGTGAGGAACGTATACATCGATTCTGCTACGAAGTCAAGTCCAGTATCAACCGACTAGTCGGGGAAACCATGGGGGAAACCCCCGTCTTGTGGGCCAGTGAGTTGTTCTATAAGGAGCGAGCCAAATACGAGGGTTCTAGTAGTCGGAGCTTCCTGGGTCTATCTTCCAGCCTGCGGCCCTTCAGTATCGCCAGCGAAGACTCTGGCAATTCTTTGAACTCATTTGTTAACAACAACATGCGCCCATCCGATACTGTCTCGAGATACTCACATGACCTTCCACCCTTGAACACGAAGGCATCGTTCCAGAGTCTTGTCTCTGACAAATGGAAAGTGTCTCGGGACCCGTCTATCGCAGACACCACCTCTATTGTAGGCTCCCCAGGGAGAGCAGCATCAACTGCCACTGGCGACTCTTGTAGCACCTTCTGGTCTGCGGCGCATCAACCTACACAATATGCCCCAAGTGCGTCCAGCCTCTATTCTAGGCCACCGTCATTACTCAGCGAAACTGCCAGTCAGCAACCACGCCGGCATGATCGCAAAATACACGGAAAAGCCTCCTTTCTGGATGACCTGCGGCAGACCCTTACAAGCCTCCTCCTAAGCGATCTAGGCTCACCGGTCTGGAGCTGTGGGAGCGAGACCGATGCTTGGTTTGGAAATGCCTTGGATCAAAAGCGTATCCAGTCACAAATGAACAAGCGGGCGCGGATTCAAAAGTTCTATACAGAATATGACGAGCGGCTGGTCCGCCAGTCTATCGAACGTAAACCGTCAAGTGCTCGAAGGAGCAAATCAGTTGGACCTCTAGGCGAAGAGAACACTCAGGCCAATGAAGAGGTGCCGTCTACTTCAAATGACGCTGACACAGACTCCGATGGCCGACCTTCGTTCTCTTACAAAACCGTGTTTCATCGGTTGATCGAGGTCTTTTCACGTCATGGAAACCCTTACGTCAAGCTGAAGGCGCTGCGTGACCTACGAGCTCTAGTTGTCGCATCACTGAACTCGACAAATGAGGAAAGGTCTTACGCGCCTTTGACGGAGGAACTGCCGAGCCAGAGACACATGGGCATTCGAGGGAGAAGGGCAGCTCGCCACAGCTTCTCCGAGCCCCGAGCAAACCTCGGCTCTGGTAGAGGCTTTCCCCTTAGCCCAATCTCTCTGGCTGATGAGTCAGTCATCTTCGAGTCCCGGCCTTCAGAATACCTTATCCCCACAGAAAACCAGATCGTGGAGTCTCTACGTGATCTGATCCATGAGGTAAAACCAAAGACCCTTTTCCGTGACCTACAGTTCATATCGGCGTTCGTGCCGGGGGAGACACTAAACAAAACCGATAGTGGGACTGCATTCTTACAGTTTGGATTGGCAGCATTAAGCTTGAAGGACGAAATCTGCAATAGCATGGTTGAGATCGCCGATAATATTGTATCCCAGGAACTCAGCCGGCGTCACCCGCCACAAGGGTATGATATGCACTCAAGGCCTGGCCATGCGATTGAGGATGCCGCGGGAATGTGGATCATTACCGCGAAAGAAGGAAATCCAGTTGCGCAGCGGGAGTTGGCCATTCTCTATCTCACTCATCCGGAGCTTCTCCCTCGTGTTACTCTCCCTCTTACATTTTTGCGAGAGACATTCAAAGAGGAGACATTACTCCGCCGCGATAAGGACCCCAGGTCTGACCCACAAAGCATGTGTTTGGCGCTGCACTGGATGCAGTTGTCAGCCAACGGAGGAGACGAGCTCGCGCAAAACAGACTTCGCGAGCTGGAGGAGTTTGATTCTATTGCATAGACCCGTTTACTTTTTTTTTTTTTCAACTCTGTATGAGGTGATCTTGGGTGCTTGTTCCCTGTTTATTCTCTCACGACTTGATACCATTTATGCCTCGCTTTGTTTGGCAGTCAACTTCTATTTGCCTTTACTATACGCTACTGTCTCCCATCAACCCCCTTTGCTTAACTAATCATTTTATAGGTTCAGAGTTTGCGTGCTTTCCCATCATTTTCGGTGACATTGACAGTTATCTCTTCTTCTCTTTTTCTTCTTCTCCTTCTACCATTTTTTTTTTAAATCATCTGATCTGTAGTTGTACTTGGTCATTCATCTGTGCCTTGCATCGGAGCAAGAAAGGGGCATTCGGATTCATTCCTTCTTTTTCTATTCCCTCCACATTCTGCTTATCTTCTTTTGATTGAGATTCCCCCATACACGTCTTTGTGCTTACCAGGGCGGCATTCTGATTTTATTTTTATATTTCCCCCATTGATTGATTGATTGATTGATTTATCTATTTATTCATATTTCAGGTCGTCTCTAGGTTCAGGATCTTGGAGTTCTCACACCTTGGACTGGACTGTAGAGAGATCTGCTACGGAATAGGGTTAACTTGACCGAATCAACATTGTTGTTGTTATTTTTTGACCTAGGGTTATGAATATTTTCTACGAGGATGCTAGACATTCAGCCACAGAGTAATTGAAAGGGCGTCTTTGACCGTCAGGAAGGTTGCTTCAATGTTAGAAAAATAATAATAGAAGAAAGAAGGTTAAATGACATGTTCATGTTGCGACGTCATCGGGAGACAAGCCCCACGTGCCAATTCATGCGATGAAACAAAACCATTTTCGACTCATTCAACTTTCACATTCTACTTGTTTTCCGATAAGTAGACTTGTCACCCGATCTCTCTGTCTAATAATAATTCCTTTTCCGTTCCCGTCAAATTCTCGAGCAAGAACAAAAAAAACTTTAGTCAACCGTTCGGCTGAAGAACCCCTCCAACAATCTTTTCCCAATTTCATTTCTTCACTCAGCCTCAGTTGATGAGCTTCCAGCTGACTTGAGAATCCTTGAATTACTCCTTTTTTAAGATACTGGTTGATTCGTTATTGTCGCTTCTCATTTGATTCGATTTTATCTTTTTTTTTCTTTCTTTTTTTTTCCCTTTCACTTTTTATTTTCTTTCTATTTTCCTTTTTATTTATTTATTACCTTTGTGTACCCCTTATCTTCGCCTCTGTATACCTTTTATTTTATTTTCCCTCCGTCTCTTCTCTCCTTCCGTTTGGCTTACAGACGTGTGACGACAATGGTACACAATATGGAAGATGCGCACAAGAGGCCCAAAGGTGACTCAATAAGATTAAACTATTGCATGGGTGTTACCTAACCTCTGCTATGATTATTCTAGGTATTCTGAAGAACCCCAGTTCTCAGAGTATTCAAACCTCGCAAGACACGTTGACCCCACGAGCTCCATCAACCGAACCGATGGACACCAAAGAGATTACTCTTCAGAATACTCTACAAAATGCCGGACGTCGTCGCTCTTCTTCTACTACTACACGTCCGGGTACTTCGTCCCGACGCCAGTCGGTCGCCAGCATTAACCACGACGAGAACTCACCGCGACTAAAATGGGACGAAGTGAACCTCTACTTGACCGAGCAGGAGAAGACTGCCAAGATGAAGATCGATGAACCCAAGACCCCGTATGCGCCGCACTATGACCCGAGCCAGGACGAAGATGAAATGGAACTCGCAGAAGCCGAGGAGAGCTTGATCGATGCGCAGGGTGTGGTGGTGGACGAACTCGACAAGACGGAGAAGGAACCGCGAAAGGCGGTCGCCGAAGACGATATTCCGGACCTGGAACTAGGAGAGCCTGAGGAGTCGATCCCTGGTGGTGTGGGTGCTCATGATAGCGACCGGATCGTGCGCGCACGGAGTCTGAGCGACGAATCACATCGCAGCGACAAACATGTGGTTATGGGAACTGGTCCAGCTAACGGCGAGGCCGGCGCGGATGACGATGACGATCATATGCTATCTCCGGAAGAGGCTCAGGAGAAGCATCGGCAGTTCGAGAAGCAGAGGAAGAAGCACTACGAGATGCGAAATATTAAAGAACTTTTAGCGTATGTGGAAGAAGATTGATATTTTTCCTTCCCTCTCTCTCTCTCTTTTTTTTTCTTTCTTTTTTTTAAAAAATAATTCTTTTCTTTTCTTTTCATAAGGGGTGGGGGTTTGCTCCCATCTAGACAAATTCTTTCTTGACAGGCTGACTTTATTTCCAATAGACATTCTGCGGAAATGGATGAGGATGAAGATGACGATGAAGGCACTGACTCGACCCCTGCTGTTCCACCTCCAGTGCCCCAGATACCGAACAAGTTTTTGAATGGAGAAAAGTAGTTTTCACACAGGGGTAGTTCTCACTTGCACTCCTTTTCTTACTTTCATGGCCCCTTTTCTTGGACCCATTCCAACCGTGCATTTGCTACTTCCTGTATATTCCCCAGCGATCTCCATTTTTTTTTTTTTTTAATATTTTTCTTTTCCATAATTGCCAATTATGAGGATAAGGATGAAAATCTCTTCTCATGAAACGGGGACTTGGCAAGGGGTGTTGTTTTCTTTTTTTTCTTTTTCCTTTATTTCTGAAGTTTTTATTTTTATTTTTTATTTTTTTCTCTTGCTATTTGGCTGGGTTTGAAACATCATAATCGATCATCTGGTACAGGGGAGTCTGTAGTACAGTTGATCAGATAACTGGAATGAAATGCATCACTATTTTGTGGTAGGCGTAGTAAGAAGTAACTACGGAAACCATATGCGACTTGGCAAGGGGAGGGGAAAAAAAAAAAAAAAATGGTAGAAAAGAGACTTTCCCATTCATGCATGTCTTGACACACAGTCACAAAAGTCAGGGGTAACTCCCCGATGCCCAACACAACAAGGGCTCCACTTGTTAACCCTAGCTTTCTACAGCATACATCTTATTGTACAACCCAACCATAGACTACAGCGTAAAACTCGTCGATTAGATAGGTAGGTAGGGTCAAAAGAATCGAAGCACTACCCAAGATAGTCGATACTATCGATAACTATCGGGGTTTCAGCAGTAACCGAACCGAGTTCACCGAGGGAAACGGGGTGAATGAATGTCAAGGGGTGGTTGACCTCCTGAAACATACTTGATGCAGGACTAAATTAACCACTTAACTTTGACCAAAAAGGATGGGAGTAACTTAAGTAACTAAAGTAAGTAAAGTAAGCCTGGGCAACGGCGGAAAAGGTTGTGCGTGGCCTTTTGGTATGGGAATTGTGTGGCCTTTTCGTAAACAGCGTATCTGCTAGCGTTTAACTGCCTTGGGCAGATTGTAAACAAGAACGAGAGCTGAGAGGCTAATTGGTACATAGGTACCTAGGTACTTAATAAGTATCTAGTTCTAGTAGCTTGGTGAGGTTATGACCCACTGTGGACCTTAGCTAGGTAGTCTGCGGTCATCCTTCATCGAACATGCCAAGAAGCAATAGGTACTATACAATTTGCTTCGCTTCAACTTTATGGGTTTTGTTATTATCGTTGGGGTTCAATATAATTGTCAGTGATAGGAAGTATTCAGAATCCTATCCCAGATCTATCCATAAAGACCAAGTCGTTGCGTTGTACTGTGTCGCTAGAAAGGTCTCGAGTATGATCATCTCATGTACACTACTGTAAATGGGAACAGCTTTTTTTCTAGTATGACAATGTTTATATGGTCGAAGACCATGTTTAGCTGTTCTTTTACTTTCTTATAGACGCGAATGTCTGGTCGACTATCTGTGTCCCGAAACCCTACCATGGCTCCCAGATCATAGCACCCAGATCAGCTACCTTGTGATGGAGATTGATACCTATCAATTTGAGTCTGATAAAGAGCCGCAGGATTCCATTAATCATGTAGCTGACATTTACTGAAGACTAACCCAAGATATGAGTCAGATTTAGGTCTTTATAAAAGTCAAGAGTAACAGCTTATTTCCACATCTACATGTCAATGTATCACGTGTATTCAACCTGAGGTTCAAGACTTAACCAAGATTACTCGAAAACACTATACTGTTTCGGGTAATTCACCGACAGGTCCAGGTCCATACGGAGTACTTCGTACCGTACTCCGTAAGAATCACTTTTTCGCGCTTTGTTTCTTTCCTTTTCAATCCAGGGATGTTCTGAATCTGAGACAAATCAACAGAATGTGATGGATCTTTCTTTCCTTTTCTCTCTTTTATTTATTTGATGTATTCTCCCCTATTACCGTTGATGGAAAATATAACCAGATCTCATGCGATATCTGAGATACAATTATAATAATAATGATAATAATAATAATAGTAATAGTGATATTATCACTCATTAATTATTTTTAAACCGTACCTTGATAAATATGGAGTATATGCACATAATGATTGTTTATATTAAAAACTGTTCTCCTTTCCGCTCCCTTTTTTTTTTTTTTTTAATCATGTGTTTTTCTTAGTTTATTCTAGATACTTTTTCTTAATATTTTACCATTTGATTTCAGTTGACTTTTTTATATTACATTAAATTATTGATTTATTATGATTGTTTTTTGTTTTTCTCTCGTTTCTTCATCTGAAACGATCCTCATCCCTAATGGAATTTAAATCCAATTAAATTCCTGGTCGATGTTGTTCGATATTTATAGTACCTTCCAAGTTAGATGAAGGCGCGTTTGCTAATTTAAATCGTAAAAATAATCCCCAAAGAAAATAAAAAAAATAAAAAATGAAAAATATATTAAGTTTAATCTTACTGTCATTACTCCCTGTCAAAATCCTCCCCTCGTGACTGAAGGGCATGTGATCTGCTGGTGTCCTTTTGTCACTTGTTTTCTTCTTGTTTTCTTCCTTCTCTTCCCCTCTCCATCAATCATCAATCTCCTTCTATAAACCATTCAATCCAGTGGCGTTTGTTCTTCTCTCTGATACCGAGAGAACAGCGCACAAATCTTTCAACCCTTACTACTTGTCACAACATTCACCTCGCCTCCCCCCTTTTTCCCCTCCTTCTCCATCATGGCTGATCAGCAAGAGAAGGCGCCTGCTGCGGCAGTTCCCGAGTCGCAGCCTCCCACCCAACCGGCGGAGACCACGACCCAGGGAACTGCGGCCCCAGCTCCCGAGGCGCAACCAGAGCAGCCAAAGCCCGCGGAGCCTACGCCGAATGACACCACCACTACCACAGAGGAACCTAGCAAGCCGGAAGCTCCTAAGGAAGCTGAGGCCGAGGCCCCGGCTCCAGCTCCAGCCCCGGCCCCGGAGGCAGAATCCGCCCCGGCGCAGGAGCAGCAGGGAGAGGAGAAGCCTGTTGACAACAAGCCCGAGTACTTGGCCAAGAACCCAGCTTTGGCTGAGCTCTTTGATCACCTACCGGCCATTCTCTCCAAGACTGGTCACCATGAGATGTGGGGTGTTGCCCTCAAGGATTCCGAGGATATCCCGACGGTCAATGTCCTGATCAAGTTCCTCCGTGCTAACGAGGGTAATGTGAAGTTGGCGGAGGAGCAGCTGACCAAGGCGCTGGAGTGGCGCAAGCAGACCAACCCCGCCGCGTTGGTTGAGGGTCGTTACAGCAGCAACAAGTTTGGTGGATTGGGTTACCAGAGCACATACAAGGAGGCTGACGGCAAGGAGACCGTCATCACCTGGAATATCTATGGCAGCGTCAAGGATCTCAGCAACACTTTCGGCGATTTGGATGAGTAAGTAATCCTTTACATTGGACGTTTAACAGCACCTCTAACAGTGTCTAGATTCATCAAATGGCGTGTTGCGCTCATGGAGCTTGCTGTCAAGGACTTGAAGTTGGACCAAGCTACATCAGTGATCGACTACGAGGGCGAGGACCCCTACCAGATGATCCAGGTCCATGACTACATGAACGTTAGCTTCTTGCGCCTGAACCCTAGTGTCAAGGCTGCTACCAAGAAGACCGTCGATGTTTTCTCTACCGCATACCCGGAATTGCTTCGGGAGAAGTTCTTTGTCAACGTCCCCTCTCTCATGGGCTGGATGTATGCTGCCATTAAGGTTTTCCTGAGCAAGAACACCACCCGCAAGTTCCACCCTGTCTCAAACGGTGCCAATCTGGCGCGGGAATTCCCTGCCGCGGTTAAGGATCAGCTCCCCAAGGTCTACGGTGGAAACGGCCCTGCTCTCCAGGAGGGTGCTCGGGCGGTGTCTCTTGAGGAAGACAGCGAGCCTACCCCGGCCCCTACTGAGGAACTTACCGAGCCCGCCAAGACAGAACAAGAACCCCCCAAGGAGGAGACCGCACCAGAACCTTCTAAGGAGGAATCTCCTAAGGAGAAGGTGGAGGAAACCTCCAAGGAGGAGCCGAAAGAGGAGCCCGAGCCTGAACCCAAACAGACCGTCGCCGATGAGCCCGCAAAGGCTGAAGCAGCTGTGACGACTCAGGAGACACCTGCCGCGGCTGAGGCCAAATAAACTTGATGAGCTGGCCTCTCCGGAGCTTTAGTCCAGCAAATTGAAATAAAAAAGAAAAAAGATGCTTTGACGGTTACGGTAGGGTTAATTGGTGGAAGGGATATCCGGGGATTGTTCTGCGATGGTTTTTTCTTCTTCCTCCTTTTTTTTTTTTTTTTTTTTTTTTTTTTTTTTTTTTTTTTTTTTTTTTTTTTTTTTTTTTTTTTTTTTTTTTTTTTTTTTGCCTGGAATTTTGATACCTCAGAACGTTGTGTTTATGTTACAAGAGCTTTGTGTGTGATTTTTGACGCCGCTCGCATAGAATAGTAATTTCTAATAACCACGAAGAAGTGAAGAGAAGACTCAATCCAAAATCTTTTGATCTGATTGTCAGATATTTATACATCCGATCTTTTGCTTCGATCTTTGCATTTGTTTATCATATTGTACTCGGTAGGGATGGAACAAAAGGCGGTGCGGGAAAACCATAAGCCCGGCAAGATCCACTTCTTTTGAATCTCATTGACAGCTTGTGAGCAACTCTGGACTTGTTTTGCTTAACCTTCAGTCGTCGATTTTAGATATCCGTATTTGTATGACCAGCATGGTCATCGCTCCTTCACAACTATCTTGCCTGCGATAAACATACCTCTTTAAGAACTTGCGGTCGAGCTTCCCAGCAATTGTTACACCTATACTTGGATCCCAATAGTAAACTTCGATAAACTACCGTCCTATCGGCACTCCCCCTTCCACCGCATTCATCATGTCCGTGTGGAATCCGGACAATATTCGCGACGTGGCCGAATCAGTCGGTATCGTCAATTTAAACAACGATGTGACCGAGAATCTTGCCCGCGACGTCGAATACCGCATCGCCCAAGTGTTGGAGGAGGCCCTCAAATTCATGCGCCATAGCCGGCGCACGCTGCTCACTACACAAGATGTCGCGCAAGCGCTGCGCGTGCTGGACGTGGAGCCCTTGTACGGATACGAGTCTAGCCGACCGCTGCGATTCGGAGAAGCATCCTTGGGACCGGGACAGCCGTTATTCTACGTGGAGGATGAGGAGGTGGATTTTGAAAAGTTGATCAACGCGCCGTTACCGAAGGTGCCCCGGGAGATCTCTTTCACCGGTATGACTTTATTTGATTGTTGATCGCGAAATGTTTTGCTGACCTTCGTTAGCACACTGGTTGGCCGTGGAAGGTGTACAACCGTCGATCCCTCAGAACCCTACGGCTGCCGACTCAAGAAACCTGGAATTAATGTCCAAGGGCCCCAACGCAAACTCCACCCTGGCGGCGATGAGTGGGAGTGGAAATGTGGCCGTCAAGCCGTTGGTCAAGCATGTGTTGTCTAAGGAGCTACAGTTGTACTTTGAAAAGGTCTGCAGTGCTTTCTTGGACGAATCAAGCGAGGAATACAGAACATCGGCCTATTCCAGTCTACGAGAAGACCCCGGGCTTCATCAGCTGGTTCCGTATTTTGTTCAGTTCATCTCCGAGAAAGTCACGCATGGTTTGAAGGATATCTTTGTTCTGACGCAGGTGATGCACATGTCGGAGGCCTTGGTGCAGAATAAGTCGCTCTACGTTGACCCTTATGTGAGTTATGCCTTATGGTCATGCCTTGTGGCTTTGCTTTATTTTTTTTCATTATTTTTATTGTCGATCGATTCTAACATTGCCTAGGTTGCCTCTCTCGTTCCTCCGATCTTGACCTGTTTGATTGGCCGGCAGCTTGGCGGCAATGCCGACTTGTCTGAACAGTTTGCGCTCCGGGAGATTGCTGCCTCCCTTCTGGGACTTATTGCTAAAAAGTACTCGCACTCGTCTCATACGCTGAAGCCTCGACTGGCTCGGTCGTGTCTGAAGACGTTCCTGGACCCATCCAAGCCGTTCGGGGCACACTTCGGAGCGATCATTGGTCTCCAAGCTGTTGGGGGTGCGGAGGCAGTGCGGGTCCTCGTGGTGCCCAACCTACCGACATATGGAACTCTTCTGAAAGATGGGCTGGCGGAGGAGAATCCACGACGGCCCGAGGCCGAAAAGGTTCTCACGGTATTAATGGGGGTGCTTGGCACACTGCGTGAGAACCAGATGAGTCTCGCCAATGGGCACCAGGGGACTATGACCGATGAGTTACGGAGCCGATTGAGTGGGAAAGTGGGAGAATTCCTCGCGGCAAAGATCAACGAAGCGGGAGGAATAGAAATGGCGCATGCCATTCTGGAACAGTAATTTTTTTTTTTTTAATTCTTTTAGCATATAAAATGGTGGGAAGGGGAGTTTCTATGGAGTTAGTTCACTTGCTGTTTCCGGAGTTTTAGGGAGGAATGGATTCTATGGTTACGATTGACCCATACTTATTAGCATTGAAATGATCAAATCACAGTATAATAAGGGAATTGAATCCAAACTGTATTTTAACTCTCTCGGTATCATTGGATCAATTTCATGTCAGTGTTTGTTTCTCCGCGTTTGTGATCGACGTCATGTACTGACTCATCCGTTTCATGTCACCGCCCGGTTCTTGTTTTGCCGCCTAAAATTGGGGGGGGGGGGGTTTGGTACCAAATCAGGTAAAAAAACGTGTGACAAGGAAATTCTGCCGTTGAAACTTGAGAGTCACGGCATCTTTTTTTCTTTCTTTCTACACTTTGTACTGTGTATGCATCTTTCTTCTTTTCTTATTTTCCCTCCGAACGGTCCATGCATTGATCGTTCTTCCCCCTTTTTTCTCTCTCTCTTCAAATCACCATTTCATTCTATCTAAGAAAAAAAAAAGAAGAAGAAAAAAAAAAAAAAGTGATTTCCTTTTGAACTTCTCGGCGGCAAGAGCCCAAGAAAAACCCAACCACTGTCGTCGCTTTTTGTGCCCCACGACTTTTTTTTCCGGGTCCACACACTAAAAAAGACCGCTTTTAATTCTAAGAAATATCTCCCAGCATTCACCCTGTCTGGCAAACCCCACGTCCAATATAAATTTTTAAACTTTTCTCTTCTCTTTGTTCTCGACTCTGCTTTGATCTCTGCATCAATTGAAGAGCAGTAACTGCATCTCCTCGTCCAGAAATCCGCTTTCTATCTCGTGAAATTGGTGCTCTTGCAGATGTCCAGCATTGTGGCGTCTTGCGACACCATCCTGCTCTGAGCTCTACTGGTACTTTATAGCCTTCTATGAGCCCAAAGGATCTACTGCGATACCTGTCGAAGCCCGCAAAGTACGTTGGTCTCCCGGTGGTGACGATCATATTGAATGCGAATACTAATCAATGCTACTGTAGGCCCCGATAACGCGACTCACGCACGTCCGTGGTTCAGACCCCCTCGTCTCCGTGAACCCTCCTCTTTTTCTTTTTCTCTTGAGAAGCAGATATCCTCGTCTGCTAGACCCGATACTTTGATCGGTATCGGTATCTTCCAGTACGAGGGTCGACAGCTGATAGTCACCATTCCTTTCGCCAGAGGCATCTTTCTCCTTTCTCTTTCCTTCCGCCCTCCCTAGCAGCCCTTCAGGCTTTTTCTTGGATTTCTTTTTTTCTTCCCGTTTGGCCTGTGTGCCACTTTCGTTCGGTTCGTTCAGGGCCTACTCTCCTAGGCGGACATTCCCCCCCTGTTCGTCTGGGCAGCAGATAGTGCTTCCTAGGCTTTTGCGTCTACGGTCCACACATACAGAACGCGTTACATCGCTTCCCGAGTAGTTCAGATCACACATTTCAAAACTTTCACTACTCGACTTTGGAAAACAGCAGCCACAATGGTTTACATCGGCATTCCCAAGAACTACACGCAGTCGCCATCCTCGTTCATGGCCACTCCGTCGCTGACTATCAACCATGAGGTAACGCAGGATCTCGATTCTACTAACGCCTTTGAAGGTATGTAGTGTGCCAGAATTCAACATATGGTGCCGGCACTAACGAGTACTAGGCCCGGAGAAACTTTTGGAGGTCTGGTTTGCCCCGTCCGCCGATAACCTGGGTTCGTCCCAGCCCACCGGTCTGAAGGCCGTGCCCGAGGAGATCTGGAAGGACATGCTGGATCTGGTCAACTGCCAAGTGCTTTCCATTGTCTCGTCCGAGGATGTCGATGCCTACCTCCTGTCGGAGTCGAGCATGTTCGTATGGCCCCACAAGCTGATCCTCAAGACGTGCGGCACCACCACTTTGCTTTCCGGTCTGCCGCGCATCCTGGAGATTGCCGCTCTCTTCGCTGGCTTTCCCAAGTCTCCCAGGCCCTCTGGGGGTGTCGGCATCGCGGCTGCCCCGTATCGGGTGTTCTACAGCCGGAAGAACTTCCTCTTCCCGGATCGCCAGCGCGGTCCTCACCGCAGCTGGAGGGACGAAGTGCGCACCATGGACAGGCTGTTCCTGAATGGCAGCGCCTACATGATCGGCAAGATGAACGGCGAGCACTGGTACCTGTACCTGACCGAGCCGAACACCCTGCTGACGCCGCCGGCGAGCCCCAAGGGCGATGAGGAGGTGACCGAGACCAAGTTCTTGCAGATCCCCAACGGTAGCCTCCCCAAGGGTATTGAATCCAATGACGAGACCCTGGAGGTGTTGATGACCGACTTGGATGAGGAGAACGCCAAGCAGTTCTACCTGGAGCATGCCACCTCGATTGCCGAGAGGCGCTACCGCAACTTTGACAAGGACAATGGGGATCACGTTGACGTGTTCAGCAACAACTCGGACATGGATCTGGAAGACACGGATGGCACGCGCATCCTGCCTCCGGAGCTGACCACCGAGGGCCACGCCCTGGGCACCGTGGTCTCCGAGTCCTGCGGCCTGTCCGATGTCTACCCCAAGGACAAGTTCCCCGACTCGCGCATCGACGCCTACTTGTTCACTCCCTGCGGCTTCTCAGCCAACGGCGTCATCCCGACCCCGGACCCCAAGGCGAACACGCACTACTTCACGGTGCACGTGACACCGGAGCCTCACTGCTCGTATGCGTCGTTCGAGACCGATGTGCCGCACTCGCAGAACGGTCAGACGACGGTGGATATTGTGCAGCAGGTGGTGAACATCTTCAAGCCGGGCCGGTTCACGGTGACTCTCTTCGAGAACAAGCCCAGCGAGGCCGAAGTGGGCGCCGTGGGGGAGATGAAGTACATCGAACGCCAGGCGGTCCGTCGCACTGACAAGATGGAGCACCTCGAAGGATACCGTCGGGTGGATCGGATTGTTCATGATCTGGATGGATATGATCTTGTGTTCCGCTACTACGAGCGACTTGATTGGAAAGGGGGGGCCCCGCGGCTCGGAGAGGAGCGTGTGTGAGCATCTATCCATCGGTTCAGTGAACTCGTTAGTCTGTTTGTGTTTTGTTGTTTGCTGAGCCAGTTTGTTGTGTATGCGATAAATAATAGCCATGAATTGCGATTGACATTTTTACACTTTCGAGTCTATTGTAGTCTGGTTTACTTAGTCTAGGAGTGACCAAATCATCATTCGTAGAATAGTCCAAATATCTAATAAGCAAGAAGAGGATACTTTCTCGTGATGATTGCAGCAGATACTAGTTATCGTTCAGTCTAGACCAAAGGATCGTTGATCATGCAGACACAAATTAGGTCTTACCTTACATTCTTGTATGTGACCGGTGTTAGTCCTATTTGGGTTGATCCATCAACTGGTGAATACCACACCGCCCAGAACCAGAAGGCGGTAAGAGCGATAACGGAAAGATAAACAACGTGATCTTTTCCCATACTTCAAGTGAAAGTGTTTCCATATTCTTCTGCCCTCAACTGATCGGAAGTTGAAGACAAAAAA
>ML742431.1:0-17664 GCA_009193465.1 Aspergillus avenaceus
AAAAAAGAGAGAGAGAGAGAGAGAGAGAAAGAAAGAGAAACATACTTCCCATGATGCCCCTTAAAGCTAATCCCATCCGTCCCCGCAACCCTCGTAGCAACCCACACCTGCCTCACATCATGTGGCTCCGCGGTCCCCGGATCCCCTTCGATCAAGTTCTCGATCCCGCTGGCGAAGACCTTCCCGTTGGCGTCGCTGGCGATACAAGTCGGCGGATCACTGGGTAATACGATGATGACGGGGCCGGCAATGTCCGTGGGCGCGTCGGCTGATACCCAGCTCTGGTCTTCGGTGTTGGATTCTTCGGGGGCCGCGCTCGACTCGGTGCGTGTGGGTTTGCTGCTTGGGTAGGGCGCGCTTCGCTTCTTGGGTTTCTTGGGCTTGTCGCCTTTGAATGTTAGTGGTTTTACCATCTTTCTTTCTTTCTTTCTTTTTTTTTTCTTTTTTCCTTTGTATTGGAGGGATGGGAGTTTGGTGGGTGGTGTTGGTTTGTTGAGTTTGTGGATAAGATAAGTGATGAGAGAAGGTCGGACTTTTCTTATCGATAACTATGATACTAAATAAATAGCTGGTTTTTAGTCTCAGTTTACTTGTCTCCACATTCAAGACGAATATTTGGTTTAGACAAAGTATGCAGAAGCTAGTCTTATTTTAAAGTGTTTTTTCTTATTTTCTAGTAAAGGTTTATTTTCTCAGTCATATCGGTGTGTTTTTCCATTTCTCGTGTCGCTTGGCTTTAACTACAGATTACACTGTAGACTGACATTTTGCTTTACTGGTGAGGAAATGTTGGTTTCTATTTTTACTTTTATGGGATTGTCTCCCTTGATGGTTGCGTATGATCACTGGGTAACGTCATGATAAGATCACTACCTTGGGGGTTAGCCCTCAGGGTCCCCACGCATCTCACGTATTTAAACATGGACAATATGTACATTATATCCTAATTGTCGTCACTCGTAAACAAAGTGGTATCTATATATACAAAATCTAATCAAAGGTGATGGCAGCCTTGATGGCGCTCTTGTTCTTCATCGACTCCAGGCATTGCTCCCACTCTTCGAGCTTGAAGACCTTGTTCACAATGCCTTTGACCTTCACTTTGCCCGAGTCGAGATAGTCAATGGCAGCAGGGAACTTGTATGTTTCGGAGAAGCTACCAATGATAGTGATCTCGTCGCCGACTAAAACATGTTAGAAGGGGTACGGTTTCGCAGTGGCACATGAGACTTACAGATCTTGCTAGGAGGCCAAGAAACGCGAGCTTCGTTGTTGTACACACCGTACACGACGAGCTTACCGCCGCGGCGGACATAGTTGATGGAATCCTCGAGAATCTTAACACTGCCGGTAGCTTCCACAACAATGTCGAAGCCGTAGGGGTTCTCCTTCTTCAGCTGCTCGAACTGTGCGCTGGGGTCTTGACGAGACAGGGTGACATATTCGTCGCCAGCATCAAGAGACTTGGCCAAGTCCATCTTGAGACCTTCAGGAGCGGCCACGACAACACGGCACCCACCGCACATGCGGAGCAACTGAGCAAGGATCTATCAAGCAGTTAGCCACGAGCAGGGCAATCCAACATCAGGCAGACTTACAAGACCGGTGGGCCCAGCACCGAAAAGCAAGACAGAAGAGCCCATCTTAGGGGCAATCTTGTCTAGACCGTGAGCAGCACAGGATGCAGGCTCGAGAAGAGTGGCGTCAACATCAGAGAGGTTCTTGATCTTGAATACTCTGCCAGCTACTAAGGGTCAGCACCTGTCATGGTGGCATTCGGCTCCCACTAATGATGGGTGCATACCAGGATAAGCACAGTACTCAGCGAAGCCACCGTTCATGGTGACACCGTGAGCCTCGAAGTGCTCACAGAACAACTCATCTCCGCGGCGACAGTAGAAGCACTCGCCGCACAGTTCCGAGTTGTCGGCAACAACCCGCTCGCCGACTTCGAAGCCCTTGACCTTAGGGCCAACAGCTGCGACGACACCAACAGTCTCATGACCCGGAACCAAGGGGAACTAAGAGGCTATCAGCGAAATGCAACTACTTAATCGATTAAGAAAAAGACACACCTTGGCAATGAATTGACCCTCATGGATGTGCAAGTCGGTACCGCAGACACCACAGGCTTTGACCTTGACCTATTATCCAGAGTCAGTAGGTCGAACCTACCATGAACACTGTTCACAAATAACATACCAAGACATCGTTGTCGCGGAGCTGGGGGAGAGGGACGTCGACGACAGCATGTTTCTCAGGCTGCTCATACCTGTCATGGGTTAGCACTTGATCAATGAATATGAGAAAGACCTGTCAGCAAGCGGACATACTTGAGAGCCTTCATAGTCTGAGGGAGAGACATATTGAATGGTTTGATTGTCTAAGGATAGTCAGCGAATGACCGGAGTGACAGGGGGGTTGACTAGGGAAGCATACGAGTAGTGAAACAAGAGGTACAAGTGTACAGGACGGAGACGAGTGCAGGAAGATTGATTGAGATTGAGAAGATTGAAGATGGTGAGTGAAGAAAAGAAGAATGAAGAGGAGCGAAGAGGGGGATATTTGAATGTATTGGAGAATAGAAGAGGAGGGGGAGATTGAGGGGAATGAAGTCAGTTCATGGCGAAGGAACCCGAGCGTTGTCCAGTCAGGTACGAGTACATACGTACTACTGAAACCTCCAACTTTTTCTTGTTACTATACCAGGTTCACTCTACTCCGGGCCATTTGACCAATCCGCTTTAAACTTGGCCTAGTGGATCCCTCCCCGTCAGTTGACTAGAATCGAGGGGCCTGTCAGACAACAGAAGGCACTGGAAACGGCTTTAAGTTAAATGGGTCCTAGTGGTATTCTACGTTGCATTGCAGGTAAGAAATCCAAACATAAAAAGAAAGAAATTTTACAAACAATACTCATTTATCATTGGATCTAGTGTTTCTCAAACATTTCCTTCGAATACACTTTACGAAACTGTCAAACTTACTCTCCGTCCTTCCATCCTCACTCTATCTCTCTCTCTCTCGCTCCCGTTTTTCCCCCAATGGTCTCTTTTTTTTTTAATTCGATTCTAAGCCTTTGAATTCTAGTCCACTCTAGAAACAAACAGAACAAAACAAACACAGCAAAACAGAGAACAAAACAGAAAGAAGCGGAATGACTTCATGGAATCACCCAGAACCCAGACCCACCAAAACAGAGACTAAAACAATTTACCTACGCAGCACTACAGCAATTAGACGCGAGTCCCCGTCCCATGACTTCACCACCCCCACTTCGGGTCCCGCAAATACCCTCATTAAACCCCAAACAAGGCACGCAAAAAGAAGAATGAAAAGTGGAAAAAGGGAGAGACAAGGAACCATCCGATCGAGGCGGTTTGGTGCCTGACGGGGCCGGATTGGAATTGGTGTCAGAAGCTTCGTGAAAATACCTCGCTTTAGCATGACACGATCACCGCCAATTCATTCGCACCCCCCTCCGGTATGCCGAAGAATGGAATTGAAAAGCCTTGCCCTGTCTCCGAGTCTTAGTTACTCCACTTCCCACCTTTTTAGCACCTCCCTTACTCCCCACCTGCCGTTTACAGTGTACTCTGCACAGTTCCTACTGTTTGTTGCTTGGACACACTGTTGAGTCTCAGGTCCCGGATGCAATAAGAGTTGGAGAACCGAGATACTGGTCTCCGAGTACCTATAAATTTGGGGGTACAGGCTTGAACACTAATTTGTGGCTTGGATCGCATGACCTAAGGGGGCCCCTTGCTACTACACTGGCAGCAAACCTTAATCTTGTACGAGATATATATGGATCCGGACCGAAGATACCGTAAAAAGCCCTCCCGCTCCTTCACCATTCACATAGCAATATGTCAACAAAGCTGTGAAAATGCGGTCAATGCAGTCGACGTATCACTCCACTCCCTCAGAATCTAGACCTAGCCTTTTGCCGGTTCTGGCCAGGCCTATGTCTTTATTTCTGCTCGTTGTCACTATGATATGTATGTATGTATGTACAACGGATCCGCGGAGAAAGTCAGAAGAACGAGTCACCGATATCCATAGTAGTATGTATATCATTCACTTAATTAGGACAAAACCTCCAGGTTGCTTATAAACCGTCGTCTCAGCGTCAGAAATACTTGCCTCCGGGAAACCAGCCCAGTGACGTGTCTATTTGAGGCCAAACCCCTCACTGTTGAGCACTGCTCCCCAGAGCTTCTGCTCTAACTCATCCCGTGTAGCATACCGGTATAACCCTAACATATTGAAGCATGTCCGTGCAGTTGGATAGCGCGACGTATCATCTCCTAGGCAGGCAACACGAATTGTGAGGCTCGTCGCTCCCATAGCCGGGATACGATCACTGCCTGTGATGAACGATAGTATCTTTCGCTGAGCCTGCGGCTGCGTGTGTTCGAAAAAGTCCCAAAACCATTGTACCACTGGCACTGTCTCTGGCCGAGGGGCTGACCAATTATCATATGTCGCAACCGCTCGTAGAGACGCCACGTCCAGGGGCTCATCTGAGCCACGCACCAGAAGTTCGATCTCCTCGGGGCGGAAGAGAGATAGGGCATTACCACCACAAACAGTGAAGAACCCTCGTTTAAAAGGTTCGAACTGCCTCGTGACGGCTGTATCCAACAGATAATGTACATATAAATCAACAAACTCTCTTCGGTTGGTATTTGTAACAGGCCGCTTTTCACCCCCAGAACAGAGAGGTACCGTAACCGCTTCGCCATAGCGATCTACTTGGGCTACGAAGTCATAACAGAAGGTTTCTGCAACGTCTCCTTCGAATTCCAAAAGAGCACGAAGACCCTTGGCAAGCGTAGGTCGATACTCCGCGAGATCATCAAGATTACACTTGTAAATTGATCGTGCTGCCGACGGCTGTGGTCCGGTCGTCTGCGGGGCAGCAGCTAAAAGCTTTTTGAATGCAAAGGGAGGTAAATTGATATCAAGAATTGTCGAGTTGTAGATGGCCAGTCCCAGTAGGACCCCAACCAGGAAAAACTGCTCCGATGATTCAAAGCAGTATGGATTAAAGTAGCAAAACTGGGAGTCTTCGTCGTAGAGAAAGAGACCTGAACAAATATTAGTATACTTGAATATACGTACGATGACGACTAGCTTACCGTGATGAGGATCGAAGATCTCACGGACTAGCAGCAAAAACCATTCCTTGCGTAGCCCGCCTGCATCCACACCTTCTTCGCCGACAAACTCGATGCGTAGACCCTTTTTGATTTCTTCTTCGCTTGAGCCTACAACTTCACTGACACTTCGGAGGCTGTCATCGACCAAACAGTCACGACGAACTCTCAACACAAGGTATTGGCTGATTGCTTTCCGACCTAGGATGCTATTAAAAAAGGCCTCACGAGCTTTTACTTCCATTTGGCGGCGAGCGTCATGCTCTAGTATATGAATCTTTGCCCAAATGCTGAGGAAGAAGGGGTACTGGCAGAAAGAAAATTTTGTCGTTTTAGACTCCCAGGCCTCGAAATCAGCCACTAGATCTGAGTAGTCAAGTAGTGTATTATAAAATGCGCTGACTGGGACAATCCGTCCCCGTCGATACCCTTGAGGTTTGGCCGAGGAGCCTGCTCCTTGACTAAGTACGCCGTCCGGTTTCCGAGAAACATTCGCGTTGTTGGCGTTGAAGACCAGTGACATAACCCTAGCTGCGGCACGAAGCTGCCAATCATCGCTGTAAATTACTTGCTGGTCCCGTTTGTCATTGGCTTGCTTATTGGCGCCCCTTCCATTAATAGCCGCATGAAGCTCTGCGGCTGTGTTACCTGCAGCACTCGAGAAACTTGGTACCAAATCATCGTCATGTTGAGCCGTCTCGCTACGCTTTCGACCATGTTGACGAGTCAGGCGATAGGTGACAAAGCTGCCAACGAGGTCAACAAGTTTTTCAAACTGCCCTGCCGAAAAGCGCGAGAACCAGGAAACAAGATAATGATGGCATTCATTCGGCAAATTGGCTAATAAGCCCAATATTCGCTTAACTATACCGGAATGGTGGCCTGGACCTCCGGTGCGATGCTTGATGGGAGGCCTAGAATCTGAAGGCCCTAGTTTATGACCATTGTCTTTTGGATGGGACGGTCTTCTATCACCACGAGCTGGCGGAGGAGCAAAGGGGTGAAGGGCCAGGTGCTGGCTTGCTGGGTATATCAACGGGTTGACCAATAGCATCAGAAGAAATCGGACATCCTCTGGTTTCTTCAGAGGTCGCCGAGGTCGCTTTAGTAGATTTTCAGTAGCCTTTAAGAGGGTTCTATGCAAATGCATACGCGCTTCCACAAACTCCCGTTCTATATGGCTCATATCGGCAGAATCCCATCTCTTGCTTCTCTTGACATCATCTTCGCCGTGTATCTCAGATGGCTTCATGCCTGACCATTGCTCAACCCAAGTTGCCCCTGCCGTCATGATCAATTTATACCAGTGTGCTAGTTCAGCCCAATTGATACGGGGACTTCTTGAGCTTACGGGCCTATTTGTACTGGAAACCTTTTCCTTCGAATAAGCATGGCCATGCGAGCTAGCTTGTTCACTATCGTTCATCCACCAGGAGGAATTCTCGGCCAAATCCCCTAGGAGGAGGGTCTTCGCATCTGGCTCGAAAATCGGATGCGCGTGCGTGGCACTAGTGTCTGGTTGATGCTTAGGCAAACCGGGCTCACTTGCCGGCGGTGTCGGGCGCTGCGTGGTACTGAATGATTGATTAAGACAGTCACATCCCTTGAGTGAGTTAATTATGTACTCCTCTAGAGCCCGGAAGATATATGGGCGACCCGGTCTATCCCTGACCACAGGATCGCATGGTCGCCCGGCATCCCGCGGCGAGCGGTCTCTCCTAGGGACATTCTGCGCATCTCGACTTCTCATCTGAGAGTCTCTCCCCTCGGTTGGTAACGGAAACGGAGCTGTGGTTGGTTTCAAATAATTCGAGGTACCATTAGACCCGTCTGGTCTCCCATGCCTACTAGACGTAGATGCACTGCGAGCTCGAGGATCGACCGTCCGAGGTTCGGACAGAAACCCAGATGGTTTGCCTGGTGATTGGGACAGGTTTTCATCTTGTGGTATGAATTGCTTGTCAGTCCGATTCCCTGGAGAGAAGACCTGAGGCCCAGATGCGTCTAGAATCTGTCGCAGATAGTTCGAAATGCAATCATCAATGATCGTCTTCGTTCGCTCGACGGACAATGGGACAGCTAAACAAGGGAACCAAATCAGTCAAGAACTCCATAAGAGGATACCTCATAAACATACCTTTCCTTGGTATCGTCGGCAGCGGCTTCTCCACCTTCCCCGGGTGACCATGGCCATTTGGCTCACTAGGCCCTCCGTGCGGCTCTAGATCGTTGATAGTGAGACATTCGGTGCACCTGAAGACCTTAAGATTCCGTGGCCATCGAACGGTGCAGTTGCATGTCATGCACTTCCCCGTTGTCAACTCCTCTCCTGGCGATGCCCGCAATGTCCCTTTACGAGGACTGGTGGAAAGGGGATCCGGTAGGTAAGTTACTTCGTCATCGTCATCGGAGTCTAAGAAATCGTGCTTGGAAATTGATTTGTTTCGCTTCCTTCCTGTAAAAGGCGACGGGAACGGATGGCTTATTGAACGGGAATGACCTCTATGGTGCGGGTAATGCGGCGGCGATGCCATCGGGTTTGCATTCATGGAGGGCAAGAGTTGGGCATCTTGAGGCAAGGAAGGCGGTAGTGCACCCCTCTCGGTGGGTAGCGGGGGGAGGGGTGCATTCAAATCAACGACATTCAAATGCGATGTTGGAAGGTGAGAGGGATTACGTGTAGAGCGAGACGGCATATGGGCGCATTTGTTTGTATTAGGAGACTCTTGCAGTCACAATTGAATTAATAACCGGTAATTTTTGAGTTGATGTACCAGGGTAAACGATAAGGAGGGCGATATGTATCTTGTGACTTATCGCTCGGGAAGACAGTTCGAACACAGGTAGCAGGGAAAGGAGGGATTGGTTGGTTTATGTCTTAAGTGACAGTAGGATAACCGGATCCTACCGAGAATAAACCACTGATGGAATTAACTCAGACGTTGCTGCCCTAACTTTGGCATGAACAGAATAGAACGGTATATGGTGTAACTGTTGCCTGCCAACAACTGGCTGAGTCAGGTGGAGATTGGTTGATTTAGTAGTAAGAAGGGGGAGTATGTAACATGAGTAGACGGAAGTGGCAATTTAGGAGCACACTGGAGGGATTAAAAATATTCGAAAATTTTGTGAGAAGTGGAAAAAGAAAACCCAGGGTCTTCGGATTGTGGAACTTAGGTAAAGAAAGTACGACGGATTAGGGAGGTTGCAATGGAGACTGAAGGTGAAACCGTGACTTGGTAGTCGTGACTTGCAGGTCACAATCCGGAGGAGTAGAGCAGCCTTAGGCATCCCGGTCCACGGGTCCTTTGCCTTACGAGTGGTCGGCTCACAAACTAGCTTGACACTGATGCTACTATTTTAAGGCTTTCCTGAAAAGTTCTCCATAGCGGTAAGACCTTGACAATCCTCGACCAGTCCCCGCTTAGGATATGAAATCTATGGCTAATTGGGTGGGTGTTAGACAGCAATTAAACCTGTCTCTCATATGGATCATAATGGTTCCAATCTTTACCCTTCCTGCAGATTTCTCACCCGGTTAAGAGACTTTCCTCGCCGTTGAACTGATGCTGTTAAGCATCTCTCCACTATGTTTCATAGTATGGGTCCATTTCACACTGAAGATGAACTATGGTTTCCACTACGGAGCATGATGACTTTCTCTTCCCAAATTACATCATCTACAATGTGCTCGCAAACACAAAACAGAAACAGTCATACTTCGTTGGGGGAATAATTAAAAATGAACCAGAAAGATTTTTGCTAACATCCGATCCGAAAGATCTGTTGCATTATGCTCGCACCCATTTCAAGGATATAGTCATAGCAGCGAGTTTTGATCGAGATAAGCACATCCGTTGAATGAGACTTTTTCCACAGCGCACAACCCCGGTCATCCACCGATCTACATCTAACGGTATCTCCAGTAGCTCTGGGTGTTCTGGAGCTTCCAGGTGTGGCGTCTGCCAGCGCGGGTGTTGTTGTAGCGGTGGCCCTTGTTGATACCACGGGACTTCTTGCCAGTGGCAGTAAGACCACGGGACTCGCGGTGCTATTAGGAAAAACATCCGTCAGTCCTTGTGTTGAGACGATCCAGCTTGTATACATCTGACTAACCTTGTGGACAGCGTTGCAGATCCAGTTGATGCGGGCATCGCGGCGGATGGCCTTGTGCTGGGGGTCAACAAGGATGACCTCGAAGTACTTGTAGGTGGAGTCCTGGTTGACCCAGTAGGAGTTCAGGACACGCAAGTTAGCGCAACGGCGGCCAACACGCTCCTCAGCGGTGGCACGCAGAGCACGCTGGTACTTGAGCTGGTTGACACCCATGTTGGTGGGCTTGCCTACAGTCGGATATCGATTAGTTCTTCTTTCATCACTTCACTGGATTCCAGGGCAAATCAGCATACCGTAGGTGGCACCCTTAGGCACGGGCCTCTTACGGCCACCGCGTCTCACACGGATACGGTAGACAACATAGCCCTGCTTGGCCTTGTAGCCGAGACGACGAGCCTTGTCGGGGCGAGAAGGACGGGAAGCACGGTGGATAGCGTTCAGTTGACGGAGCTATATTGATGCACTCTCAGCAAAGTTCAACGAGTGTATAGCAAGACACACGATGTCTTGTGTGCCACATCCATCCGCCGGCGAAAAAAAAAAATCGTTTCGAGCCGCCCAGTAACACCCTCTGAAGAAAAAGGTATCCTGTGGCATAGCATACGAGCACCCGGCGGGATGTTAAATGATCGCAATAGAGGGGGGGGTTCTCACCTCCCAGCAACGGACACGGAGCAGGAAGCGAATCACGTCGGACTGCTTCTTCTTCTGGATTTCTTCCACGTACTTGAGGGCACCCATCTGGAAGGACACGAAAATATTAGTCTCAAAAGATTATTGATTTCGACAGGTCGGGTTTTCGAATGATCGCAGAAAAAGTGTTGCACAATAACCAGATCTTCAAATAACCCGGGCAATCGTAACGTACCTTGTCGGCTGTGGCAGGTCGTCTGTTGTCGTCGAAATCGCTGCTGAGAAGATGAAAGAATGGAGATCTCTTCAACGAGGTTGTGTGTGGGACGCTAGCAAATTAGGCGAGAATTCATATCCACCAACCAGCGTTCAGAGCGGTCCTTAGTTGATGCCTGAGGTGTGTGTACCCGCTTTCTCTGTTAACCTTTTCTTTTTCTTTTTCTTTACTTTTTTCTCAACTTTTTTTTCTTTTCAGTCTGTAGCTTGTAACCCTAAGGCCTCAAGGCAGCAATCTGCTAATGGCCCAAAGTATGCCACTACTACTGTAATAGTTATGATGGCCTCTAGATCAGAGATCTCTACAAGATGTATGTCTCCAGAAGGCCACGTATCATATCAAATCTAGTTGCCAAAGGTACTAATTTATTGATGCTTTCACCACTATAGCCTATTCTCTAACTCCCCATTAGCAATGAAGAGTATAATCCATCTTGAATAAATAATGCCTCAACCACAATGTCACATTTCTGAGTTTAAAGCACCATGTATGATTGAGACAGCAAAGAGTAATACACCAATTTAGGGTGAGAGAAACAGAAGAAAAGAAGAAAGAGAAGAGGGAGAAACAACAAACGAATTTAAACGCAAATAAAAATATCAACGTCGCGCCATATTTCAAAGTCAGGTTCAGACAACTGAGCCATCAGGTCATGAAGTTGAAAGTCTATTAGGTATCAGCATCAACGACAGATCATAATCTTCATCGATCTGTTGCATGCATTCTCTAATCTCTTTAGGAAAGCACAATACACAGGAGGAGGGTGAACAAGAGAGAAATGAGGGACAAAAAAAAGTAGGAGAAAAAAGATGATACAGAGCAAATCTGGAAATCCATCGAAATCTTAAAACTGACAAGAGGTCTGGGGCATGGTAAAGGAAATAAAGAGACTGAAACAAGACGGTGTGACAAAGTCTTCTCTGCGATGGCAACTCTAATTTCCGAACTAGTTGTTTCGGGAAGCAGCTGAAGTTTAATCGGCCTGCTAGCCTTTTGGTTGTAGCTTGTTTAAAATGAATGAGTTGCTGAGAAGCATTTGCAGCCACTGAGTTTAGCCACAGGCGACACTCGCTAGCACATGCAGTAACTAAGCGAGCAGCTCAAGACCCAAGAGACAACCCTTGAAAACGGGTTGCCCATTCACCTGGACCCGGATGGATACGAGCATTGGTGGAAGTGCCCGGGCTCGTTGCATAATCACCGTAATTAGATTCCAAGCCACCGTATGCTGTTGGCGAATAAGGCGAAAAAGGGTCGCCAGTGGCGAGTACGCCTAACCCAGACTCCGGTTGTCGGGGAGCCTGCCCGAAAGGCTGATAAGAATCTGCGTAGGCGTTGCGTAGCACTCCCATCTGATTGGCGATGGTATCCCTATCGAGACCATCACGAGCCGGGCCATACGTCCTACCTTCGGGGTGGTGGTGTCTGTCGGCTTGAGCATCCGGGTTGTAGTTCAGGGGGTTGGGGGGTAGTCCAGCAGTTGCAGGAGTGAGGAACGAGGCTGGGTTGATAGCTGACATCCATATTCTGGTCTTATAGATCTTGAAAAGATCGGTCACAAGGGGGTTGAAATTGATATATGAGTCCGCGAAGTAGTAAAACGTAAGCTTCTTCCAATCCCTATAGGCAACAGTTAGCATGAAATAATTCCCAACAATTGGCGCATACGAAGATTACATTTGAAATTCCGCATCAAGTATTTCCATGTTGAGCCGGTGTTCTGCAACTTTTTGCTGGCAAACCCGTTTGGCCTTTGCTTCGTTACCTTCTTTGTCGCGTAAAGTCAAGATCTCATGGTTCTGCGCGAGTCTCTTAATCAATTTCGGTTTGATGTCAGCGGCAGAGTCCTGCATTCCATGAGGCCCATGCGGACCCATGCCACCAATAGCACTTCGGCCGTTAAGACCAGATACGCCTCCTGAGGAGTTGATAACGTTGGCGGCTCCGCTCTGGCCTTGTCTAGAAAACATCATCAACCACTTGTAATGTTCTTCAGCATACTCTTGCTTTAGCTCGCGAGCCCTTTGCATTGACACATTGGCATGTTGAATCGTTCCTAGATCCGTGCCGCGGTCCGCCTCAACGATTACCAGATCGCCAGGCTTCACCTGGAGGCCTGTATCCTCTTGAATATAAAAGACATCTGCGCGGTGACATTTGAAGGTTACAATGTACAGAAGCTGGTTCTGGTGCGAGTGTGCGAGGCCTGCTTGATGGCGGCCGTAAGCATTCGGCATCGTATAGGCTTGGTGAAGGGAAGAAGGGATTGCAGACGAAGCCTCGGCCGCACGGAGGGCTTGGTCACGGGCAAAGTAGGACTCTGCGAATCGACGGGCTCGTAAATATTCCGTTTCCATTTCATGCTCCTCGGGACGAGGGGCCATATGAACACGATGGTACTCACGGTTCTGAGCTTGTGTGCTTGAAAGGGGGATTTCAGCCATAGACGTATAGCTATCTTCCCTATCACTGACTCCCGGCCTAGAGTTCGCGGCTCCCTGGGACTCACCAGAAATAGAACCGTGCCGAATCGGAATGTCCGCGAAAGAGTGTCTTCGGCTTTGAGGAATCTCGGCGATGCTACCGAAGCCAAGAGAAGTCTGCCAATGAGCTTTTCTGACATTGTCCAGTGCCCTATTCTCGAGCGAAGAAAAGGTAGGGAACTGCTTCTCCAGGTTGGCTGAGTGCTCGGAAAACCTCCTCCTAGTGTTGCTATGAATATTACTATAACCAGGGATGTCACCCAACTCATCAAGATCTTCTACTGCCAGGTCTCCTTCTTCAGGCACACTTCCGCGAATTCGGTGCAAATTGTGGGCACCAGGGCCGGCCACGTAGCCACCCGTAGCCGAGGCAGATGACAGAGCGCGATCTCGGAAGCCGCTGTCCATCTGTCCCGCAGCCTGGCGGAGCAGAGCGTTTTCCCTCGAAAGCTGTTCAATAGCGCGAGCTTGACTGCTAGCATAGCTGCCAAACCCGTTTTCTGAAGTGTTGGGGCTACCCTCCTCCTCATCATCATCATCCTCGCGGACGCGACCAAGAGTAGCGGGATCATGACCCAGCTCTCCCAGGAGGCTAGGACGAGATGATCTATGCTGCAATGCAGAGAACTGGCCACCATTCCGAGGGCGATTGCCTGGATAAACTGGCTTGTTTGCCGCCAGATTCAAGAACTCCGGGTCTAACTGACCAACAGAGTAAGACTGGGAGCGATAGGTCTTGGGTGTTGGATGGAGTGGGATAGAAAATGGAATAGCCGAATCACCAGACGTCGTGCGCGTCGTAGGGCTAAGCAAATCTTCATGATAGAAATTACTTGCAGTGGAAGGGTTAGACATAGTTGGTGATGGTACAATCTCGGCCAATCGAGGGGGTGGCTCCTTGCGGGATTCAGAGTTCCAAATCCCAGTGCCCCAAGGAAATGAGCCACTGCCCACATGATTCCAGTTGATTGAACTGCCCATCCCAGGGCTAGTGCTAGGCCACCCAGATTGGTCAGCTGCGGGACTGGTAGGGTTTGAAACACCGGTAGACAAAGGGGCCGTGGTGGTCGAAGAAGTCTTCCGAGCAATACTGACGGGTACTTCATTGAGCCATGAAGTACGACGTGCAGGTTTCGGTACGGGAGCGACAGTTGAAGCTGATGTGACTGTTGGGTGCTCTCCATCATCATCGGAAGAAGCTAAAGCTTCTGAGTCAGGGGTAGAGCGCCGGACACCGGGATGTGTTTTCTCTAGCCTAGCCGAAGCTGTAGCTGTTGGTGTTGACGAAGTGCTAGGTTTAATTGCCTGCACTGGCTTATTTGCTTGTGCGGCCATGATGGTATTAATATTGACGAAAATATGGTAAATGAGTAACTAAGTCGCGGTCACTGTTCAACCGCAAACACAATCTAGATCTATTCATTAGCTTACTCCTCCATGAAATATCATATAATTCAATTAGAGCAAGAAACATGCTTCCCCAACCAGCTCTGTTATAGTGTGACTCAAGGCACAGTGGAAGATGGATACTTACTTGTGTTTGTTTACGATCAAGAACAGATATTTTGAGGAGATGAGTGTCTAATTTGACCCTCAACACGTGGGTAAGGTCAAAATCGTAAGCGTAACCGGCTTTCCAGGAAAAAAAGAACTGGATGAAGTTAACAAACAATGTCGGAAGAATCTATGAAATCTGACAGGTCTTTGAAAAGCAAACACAGTCTGTGGTTTATAAGCTCTTTCATCACATTAAAAAAGTCAGTTCAGCTTGCGTAGGTATAAACGTGTAGTACAGAATTATTTCAGAGGGGAAGAATAAGAGGGGGGGGAAAGTAAATTTTTTTAAGAAAAAAAGAAAGAAAATAAAATGACTGAGAGAAAGCGAGAGAAAGGGGTCTGAGATTAACCCATGAAGGGAGAGAATTAACAGTAGGATTAGTGATGTGTTTAATGATCAGCACATGGGGTAAATGAACAATAGTGTCAAGTGGTGAGGGAAAACAAAATAAAATGGTGAAGATATCACAATACACCGCCAGCCAAAGAAGCTGTAGTGGCCTGTGGCAACATTGTGGGCTAAGGCAGTGAATTGGTATAGTGTCAGATGACACCAATTCATTGGAAGGGACGAATCGGGTTTAACACAACCCAATTCACCTCTCATAGACCCTCAATCAGATTATGTCATATCAGTGATATGTCTGTGGCAATATTTGCTCCTAGCATCCTTCATGATTTAATTATGAAGGATCTATAAGAAGCAAAAGGAAAGGTGTATGCATGGACGTATGGCGTTTTCTTTTTTTCTTCTGGAGTACCTGTTCCCAGCAACTAGAAGCATTGTGCATATCAAATGCAAGGTTGAATTTTATAATATGACAGAGCTTCCCCATTGGATACTGGTAAAATCGCGGGGAAAGAGGAACCCCGGAAAAAAAAAGGGGGGGAGAAAGGGGTCGATGATGCAGTGGAATGTGGACTGCGGGGAGATATTGCGGGCTGCCCAATATTTGAGGGGGGTAGTTTCATTGCAAAGCTGCACAGCGACGAAATCTCAGCATACATACCTTTCAAAGTGCACTTTCGGATCAAACCAGGAACCGATTGGGAAAGCTCAGAATATTGCCGACAATCTCGTGACGTTATACAACAAGGAGATGAAGTTCGTGATCGCGTCTATCGATGCAGCCGTCAACCAGGAGCAATCATTTGCGTTTCATCGTATGATCCCTTAACTTACCAATCTAAATAAAGAAGTACTTTTCTTAGAAGGGCAAAAAAAAAAAAAAAAAAAAAAAAAAAAAATTCTATCCGATCCCAAACAATAAGGCAGAATTTGCAAAATCAAATGGGCATTTCCGTTGCAAATGGGACAACTGCGCTAGAAGAAGCGACCAGGCTCCTGTCTGAACAGTGTGCAAGTGTGTCTCTGCGAAAGGTTGTAGGCGGACAATCGTTCTTGTTCCTCCACCTCTTTCTTATTTAGGTTATTATCTTGGTTAAAACGAAAAATAAAATAAAATAATTCAACTCAGGCGATGACAAGTTCGATCACGAAAGATACGAGGGCGTTATCGATGTTGAATCGCGACAAAGAAAGTAATACGGGTTCGCAAATAGTAGTGTGATCATAAGGCGGATGACGTTGGGAATCAGTGTGGCTCCAGTAAATCATGGGCGAATCCCCTTAGGAGTAGCGCATCTTCGAGGCGGGCGGGCGCAAAAGGATCGAGAAGAGAAAACCACAATGAGAATCAACAAATCGTAGCGATTCAATCGGGTTGATATAAGGCTTAGTTACAAAGACGGATTCTGGTTTTAAAAGGAATTTTTCTGTTAGGTGCTTGTTGGTTGTTGAAAAATTGCGACAAGGACTGGGTGCGCGAGGAAACTTGAAATAGGCGTAGCAGTTTCGCAAAAGTGCTTTGGAGAAAGCCGAAGTGTGGCTTCTGCAACGTTGCTGGATCGATCTGTCGCCCCAAAATGCGGGAGGTGGGCCAGGGGCACAGAATGGCGGAGGTGTTCTAGTGGAATGGACACGGGTATGGAGAAGACAGATGTAGGAAAGATATGTAAACCCATATGAGGGAATAGAAGTGGGAAAGGAAGGTAGATTAGATGAAAATGACGGGGCAGGAGAAACGAGTAAAGTAGAAGAAAGAAGAGGGAGAGAGGTTGTACAGTGGTGAGAGAAGGATAGATTAGAAAAAAAAAAAAAGAAAAAGAAAAAGAAAAGGGAAAAAAGAAAAAAGTAAAAAGTAATGCAAGCTAAAACCGTCGCAGCAGCTAATGTACCTAAACCTCAGGCCACTGGAGCGGACACGAAAAGAGGAGGGAACGAGCCACGGGTCGGGGCAGCAAGAAGAAGTGGCGCAAGTAACCCGTCAAGCTACTACCGTAATCGTGGTTGGGTTTAGTGATTTAATACCTAGTATTAGACCGAACTAACTGCTGCTTAGCACAGGTCCCAAGGGTGTCCGTTCATTCAGCTGGTTGGTTCAATCAAGCAGACAACCAAAACCATTATCCAAAGCATGGATGTATGGGTCGACCAATGTATGGACGGGACCTGGAGAAATTCTAATTGCTTGGAGGAGGGCGGGGTAAAAGATTTTGGCAGAAGAGTCTAGATATGCCACAGCTCAGGAGTTATGGAGGGATAGGCAACCAACTAATTAAAAGAGCTCACGCGCTCCTAGAGGCAAGAAATGACACTTTTCCATAATGACTTCCGTCTAATCTGACCTTCCAGGAGTCTCAGTGATTTCATGCAATCAATGTCGCAGAGATCATGTAATGGAATGGTGGTGGCGGCGAGTAATGGTAGTACTTGTACTTAGTGTAGCATGACAGACAGGCGCAAGGAACTGGTCGGCCATCGATGGAACACTCTGAGTGGGTCGAGTGGAGGCCAAGCTGAAGATCCTCCGGGGTTTTCGCTGAATGTGAAAGAAAATTGACGCCTCGAACCACCTCCCAGTATTATTAGATTATTGAATTTTACAGAACAATCTTTTGCAACAGACTTTACAGTGAAAAGATTAAGTGATAGAATTATACTATGCAAAACAAGGACCTTTTTCTTTTTGTCTCTCGCTCAAGGGGAACTTAGAGAAGTAATTTCTGAACATGACCAAAGCAGTCACCTCAACCGTAGAAGGGAAAACAAAAGAAAAGAAAAAAAGAAACAAGATAATTGTTATCATTAATGAACAAAATGAGGCATAAACATAGTATATAAATTTCTCGACATTGTCGGCTGATATTCAATGGATCCTGAACTTGTGTATCCAAGTACAAATTGCCCCACCACAAGCAAGTAGGTTTATGCTCGATTCCTCACTATTGTCTGTCTTCCTGTAGTATTTTGAAGAAGTCTCTCACGCAAGCCACGCAGACGCAATCTGTACAGGGAGCTATCTATATTATTCAGTCACGTAAGTTATTCAAGAAGAAAAGGTTTATAAAAAAAACCATAAAAAAAAAAGAAGAA